>JBBMHQ010074309.1:0-26421 GCA_037834295.1 Postelsia palmaeformis
ACTACTACTACTACTACTACTACTACTACTACTACTACTACTACTACTACTACTACTACTACTACCACCACCACCACTTTTACTACTACTACTACTTCTTGGTCGTGTAGGTCCTGAATTACCGGTGTGAAGTATTATGCAGCATTTGTCCGGGACAAACCCGACCCACAGGAGAAGTGCGCTTGATCATGCAGATAATGCAATTACCAGGCTTCCTGTAGACTTGCAGGGCAGATCCGAGAACCCGGTGCTTGGTGGCAGAAGAGTTTGCCGTACCCGTAGCCAAATGTTGCCTCAGCGACTCCCTGGGCGCCGACAGAACAGCCACCCTTTCTCCGACATGTAGAGGAATTCCGAGAACGGTGCTGAGAGAGGCAGACGAATCGACGTAGTCTGGCCGTGGCATCCTCCTGTGTACCGACAAGACAGTCGGATCACCGGGTGTCGAAGGGATCGGCGTGGGAGGCATTTGAGTCGATGAAACTCCCGCCGGAGTCGGAGGAGTGCGCCCTAGGGGCGGGCTAGGGACAAAACGCCCCGACGACCCCGACGACCCCGACGACCCCGACGACCGAGTATTTCGAGACGAAGATGACAGCACTCTATGTGCCGTGTTCTTTCAGTATTGCTTGCTCCCAACCCTGGTTCATTCTGATCTCCCCCCTACGAGCAAGCATGGAATCCGCCATTGGCCGGCAGCAAGGAGGTTGCGGGGATCCACTCAGAACGTCATATCTAGCCCATGAGTCTCCTGCAAGTCACACAGGTAACACATGCCTTGTATCAACGAGCGCTTTTCATGTTGTGCAGGTATGTTGTTTTCTCGTTTGGGCCCGCTGAGTTCACGATGGCTACAACAGGTTATTTCAAAGTCCAATCAGGCTGAAAGTCATGAAACCACTTCTGTCTCATCGTTGGCTCCAGTTCTCTTGTCTCTCAAATGTCACCGTCTGAGTAGGTCTTTCAGAGAGCGACTCGTTTCACAAGCCTTGCGACAGTGATATTCGTGCTCTGAATGCTGCCGCAGCTGCGATCGGCAATGTTCAACTCCTTATGGACTGCAGGCCCAAAATGTGCCGGAACCCCCGGCGTTTGCAGCATCCGTCATACGAGCCAGATTGGGCTGCTGCCTCCCTCTGGTAAAGCGAAGGGAAACACCCATCCACCCATCCACCCAGCCAACTCCTCCATCAGTCCATCAGTGCTGCCGGATCCCAACCCACCCCAATCCGATGTATGCGACACGCGCGCGGCATGGTAACGCTTGTAAAGGTTGCACGCTTTGTCCAAGTGGTTGATAAGACACCTCGCGTTCTTGGCTGAAGCGCCTGGGCCTCACGATGATTGAAGTGCTAACTAGTGATGTCCCTTGTCGCCACCTTGTCAGGAACTGGGGGGGCGTGGTCGAGGGGAATGGTGCCTACTTTGTCCCATGCGCCGTGAAGGTCGAGGATGATTGTAACGGTGATAATTCGGGGATTGAGACGGCCGCCATATGGACGAGCGGGGCGGCACCCAAGCGGGCGAGAGCAGACCCCGACGGGAACCAGAGAGAGGTCCGTACGACTGCAATCATTGTGTACAAGATCATTGCTGTTTTTTGGTGTCACAGTAACCAGTCCCTAGGATAGGTCCTAAATCCACCTTTCTCCCCCGTGTACATGGTTCCAATGATTCCAAGAGTGACGTATTGCTTGCCCTCACACAGGCAGTTTGTCGTGCCGATCTGATGTTTTCGATTCGACCCTGGTCTTTCTGACTGACGTGTACGCCCGTTTTCGACGGATATTTCTGACTGACGTGTACGCCCTTTTCCGACGGACATCGAATCAGCCGCGCCCTTTTCGGATCGTGTCCGGAGTCTCTCCGGTAGGTACCAGGCTCAAACCTCAGCTTCCCCAGAAGCGCAGTTTTAGGTTTTCGACCGTGGTTTATCGTCTCGACAAGAAGAATATCTGAAGGTACCTCTTGTCTAATTAATAGGCCTACTTAATGATTTCTTGGCATTCCAGGTGTGCTCAGCCATTTGTCCGCGGGGTCGGCGAATATTCGCATTGTGCCCGTGAAAAAGTCAATTTTTGAGATAGGTACCCTTCTGAGATTAGGTGGATTCCTTCCGGGAAGCGTACACGTTCTCCGTCCCTTTGCGGGCGCAGCCTTCCGCTACTGGCTCGAAAATCTAAATCCAACCGGATTTAATAACGATCTTGTTTACCTGGTACCAATAAATGGCTTACTCAGAGTGCATTGTTGCCCCTCCCCCTAAACAGTACCAAGTATGAAATGCAAAACACGTAGTATTCCTCTTACGACACATTGTAGCGTCGTACCCGCAGGATCGTACCGCCCTGAAGCAGTATCGTGATGCTTACCCATGCACCACCAATAGCGCCGTATGCCCTTTTGCTGTGCTCTATCTGTTTGTAGTATAAGTGGAAGTGGGACTCATCGATCAGCCCGTGGACGCACAGCGCAGATAGGATTTTGCCGCTGAATAGTGAAAGCAGGAGTACTAAACACGCGACTAAAATATAGGGTAGCCTTTTGCGAGAAACGTGTGCTGGTCAATACTAGAAGCCCATCAACTGTGTGCGCCGGCGATTGGCAGATAGGCGGTCGCTGAAACTGCAGGGCTCTCGGGGTCGTTCTGTCCCATTGCTGTTGCTGCTGCTAGTTTGTTCCTGTGCTGTTTCTATGACCTGATCGTTTGGTTTCACACGATTCAACTGGTGTGAACAGTGCGAGTCACGGTTTTAGAGAGGGGTTTGTCGGGCCCGGATGGCCTGTCTTAAACCATTGCTCCTACGAGGGGATGTTATGTTCATGGAGCGAATGCTCGGTATACACAAAAATCCTCGCTTACATCAAACAAATGTCCTTTCATGAGCTTCCGTGTGCTTTAGAGGAGACCGAGGGCAACTCCACGTTCTTGGGGCTTACCGAAGTGTGAGATGCACTGGTGAATACGAGTACGTGGTATCATTCGTTTGCTGCGTACAGTGACTCAAGTCAAAGAGGAATGCTGCGGTAGAGGTATGCGTGCGATTCTCCAAGCCTCGTCGTTTGAGAGGAGCGAGCCCCAAGATTAACTTGGAGTCATGATGTATGCTTGCAGCAGTTATTCCGGTCAGAAAATGCTACCTAACCTTGGCGAAAACCGCCCCTATCACCCAGCAACAAAACATTGCTGTGTACCGGTACTCCTAATCAGGCTGTATGTTGGTTGACTCTAAGAAGCGGATTGAGCAAATCAGTCAAATGCGTGTACCAATTTGGGGTCGTGCTGCTTTGTGTCCGGTTGGCGCGTTTGTGACTCGAAGTGAGTGTTTTTGTATCAAGTAAAACCAGTAGAGTGTAATACTAGATTCAATCTCAAGGGTAGTAGTTGTTATAATTTTTTTGCGTCCACCTAATAGCTAACAGGGTAGCGCAGAAGTCCAGCCATCTCACAGTCCCTACGGCTGTACGCGGTGTGTTTGGCTATGCAGCACTGTCCTGTACTCGAGTATCCTGTACTGCGCAGGACAATAATCCCAGACTAGATGCAGTATATGCATGGTTGCTTCCATTTTCATGAGTCGCACTTTTGAAGTTCACGCCCTCCCTTCCGCGCCCTGCTGCCGAGCCGCCAAGCTAGTATATTCAGGTGTTTCCATGGAGTGCGTTTGTCATACGGCAATCGGGAACCGACAAAAATACCACTTACGTTTCAAGTATAAATTGTGCCAAGCCCTGTTGATATCTCTTACATAAAATTGCAGGCGAGAGTAGGCACCCGACTACAGTATGGAGCTTAGATTAAAGTCGAGAAACGTCCTACCGCCGAAACACTAGCGTGTGGTGCGTATTGACCGCGTATTGTTTTTTCAAACTGAGGAGTAGTCACCTTCAAACTTGCTATTACCTCTGGTCCACCAACGGCAGGTGTGCCCAACTCAGTCTAAACGCATCCCTGCTGTGTCTCACATTACTTTCCACGGCTGCCCTGGACCTCGAAACAGCACGCATCTGTATCGAGAGTGAAGCGTTGCTCACCCATGCGATCGGAGGCCAAAACCGAGGGTAGCCAGGCTGTGCGCCGCACGAATCATCCCAAGCAAGCCAGCGTGAACGTTGTTATTAGGCGTTGCTCAGAAAGCGCCTGTACGAGGTCGCCGACGTTCAATATTAAGGGCAGTAAAGTGTCGGCGTACTGCAAGCAACACGCTGAAGACGGCATGGTGTACGTCCGTGGCACGTATTGCTCACATAGCTCCTGCACGAAGTGGCCGGCTTTCAACACCAGGGGCAGCAAGACGGCAGCGTACTGCAAGCAGCATGCCGCGGATGGCATGGTGAACGTCAAGAATAAGCTTTGCTCACATGGTTCCTGTACGAGCCGATCGGCTTTTAATGTCCAGGGCAGCCCAACAGGGGAATACTGCAAGGAGCATGCTGAGGACGGTATGGTGAGCGTCCGTGGCAGGCATTGTTTGCATGACATCTGCACAAGGCGTCCGACGTATAACGTCAAAGGCAGCAAGGTACCGACGTACTGCAAGGAGCATGCTGAGGATGGCATGGTGGACGTCTGTAGCAGACTTTGCGCACACGACTCTTGCTTGAAGCAACCGGTCTTCAATACAGAGGGCAGCAGGAGGGGTGTGTTTTGCAAGCAGCATGCTAAGGATGGCATGGTGAACGTGAAGGAAAAGCATTGCCTACATGACTCTTGCAAGAGCCGACCGTACTTCAACGCCGAGGGCAGCAAAACGGGGAAGTACTGCAAGCAACATGCGAAGAATGGCATGGTTAACGTCGTTCGCAAGATTTGTCCGCATGAGTCTTGCGAGAGGCGACCGACCTTCAACGTCGAAGGCAGCAAGACGGCGGTGTACTGCGGGCAGCATGCCGTGGATGGCATGGTGAACGTCCGTTCTAAACGATGTTCGCAGGACTCATGCTGCACGCAGCCGACTTTCAATTTTGAGGGGTCCAAAGAGGGGCTGTTTTGCAAGCAGCATGCGAAGGATGGTATGGTGAGCGTCCGGGGTAGGCGTTGATCACATTTCTCTCGTATATACTGCAATACCAAGGGCAGATATACGGCTGTGTACTGCAGACAGCATGCTGCGGACGGCATGATCAACGTCGTTTACAAGAGCTGCAGATATCTCTTTCGGGAAACGCGACCGACCTTCAATGTCAAGGCCAAGAAGATAACGGTGTACTTCAGGCAGCATGAAACGGATGACATGGTGAAGGTCCTTGCTTCACAGGGCTAATGTGACTCCTACACAGGGCCGCCGACTCTTAGTGTTAAGAACGGTGAGGACCCTGCGCATTTCAAGCAGACTGCCGAGCGGGGCATGATTGGCGTCCTCAACAGGAGTTGCTCGCACCAATCTTGCGAGACGCGGCCGACGTTCAATGTCAAAGGCAACAAGGTGCCGGTGTACTGCAAGCAGCCTGCAACGGATGGGCATGGTAAACGTCCGTCCTCAACAATACTCAATTAACTCCTGCACAAAGACACCGACATCTAGTGCCAAGGGCAGCACGTGGGCAGCGTATTGAAATAAACACGCTGTTCACGTGACACCTGCACGAGGCAAATCTTGCATTTTTGAAGGAAACATAACGGTGGCGTGCTGTGAATATATCGAAGACGTCATGGTGTGAGTCCGTAGCAAGGTTTTCGCGCATGACCCCTGTACGATGAAGTCGGCCTTCAACATCGGAGCAGCAAGACGGCAGTGTACCGCTAGCCACACGCTGGGAATATCATGTTGGTTGTTCGTAGTATCCATTTATCACATGACCTCGAGGGGACCACACTTCATTTTCAAGAGCAGCTGGGCAACGGGGTGTTGCAAACAGCATGCTGAGGAATCGCCGCGGACGACCCCAGCAAGGCCTGCTCGCATATCTGCTGCTGGAGGCAACCGGGGTGTTATATAGCATATGGCGGACTTTGCCGCCACGTTATGCGCCCGGCATAAGAATGATCTCTCGGACGGCCCCCAATTTCTAAGCGCACTACCAGGTGGACCAGGGGTCGGAAGGAATCGAGGACGGACTGGACGGGAAGCGGGCTGCTCAGTGCCGCGATAACGGCCCCGTCGTAGATGGAACGGAAGTAGAGAGCACCAGGGGGGGGGGTTAGTATGCCGCACTTCCGTGCCTTCAAGTGCCCCTCCGACGGCATTATAACTGGTTGGCTCTGAAAGACGAGTATATTCTGTTTTGAACGGACATACTGGATATTAGTTTGGCGTGAACCAAGAAATAACACTGCGGAGTCCGAAACGGCCTCGATGTAGCAGGTCGTAAATTTTCGAGGCTTTGAAGCCAGTTCTAATTGCTTGCTGCTTTTTAAGCCCGCCCCGGTGTACACGAACAAAACGGATAGGCAGATCTGTGGTTAGTCTCTGGCACGCTGTATGCACATGTACCGCGTCGTTAGTGAGGAACTCTCTGTCAAGGAGGCAAGGATGATGCCACAAGAAATGCCTCCCGCGTTGATTGTGCCTGATTTGAGAGCGGTTGCTTACACGATCGTCCTGTACCGCTTTTACTGTAACGATGGAGAGTGCATTCCCCGCGATACGTCTTGTGATTGGTCCGCAGCTAACCGTTTGACGAGGCGGAAATCAGGGCGCTCAGGTAATGTGGTCTCTATTTGGTCATCAAGGCTGTCAGCAAGCAGCGATGGCGGGAAGCATATTAAGATCCAGTGGTAGTACATCGGTTTCGCTAGGGGTCAGCGATAGACTATCATTCTTCTTGGCGGTTGTGCTGTGGTTCGAATCTCGGGCTTATGCATGCGCACCTTAATTTTTTCTGTCTGTCCTTGTGTTTTTCAAAGTGCGAGAGCTTGGGTTGAGAAATCCGATGATAATCCACGAGCAGGGGTAATGCTGGACCCTGTAAGCGTGCAAAATGCAGGAGCGCATACTGAGGGGGACATGGAAAAGCACCTGTGGCCATGGGTGTCCAGAAACCCACTGATAATTAAAACGTTCGAGAGGAGATGAGCTTGGAATTTCAAGTGACGATGAGAAAGAAAATGAAAAGAGTACCCTAATCTAATCGATTCACTAGGGAGTGAAGAAGGCATAATGGTCTAGGTGTCGCAGTCGAGATCGCCGCGGATAGGTGTACGATTTTTAGATGTATGTGCGCGTAAGCAGTAGCGATAAAAACCCCGTTTTCGGTTCTTAACCGTAGACATCTTGAACGTAGAATGCCAGTTCACCACGCGGGCTTCAGACAGTAGGTATTGTTGTGTTGCTGAATGCCGTTGGGCCGTCGGCGATTCCCCAGGACCTCTGTTGTAGAAATTCGAAACGTGTCTGTCTGTCTGTCTGTCTGTCTTCCATCAAAACGAAACTCTAATCCTCGCACAATCTTGTCCCAAACCGCCCGCGACGTTAACGTGCATACCACGTGAATCAATAGCGGACACGCATACGAGCAGTCTGGGCTATCTTTCGGAATGAAAGGAGCCCTGTGCCTTGGGGTACGCGTCCTAGCTCCACCCGCGGGACAGTCGCTCGTAAACAATCGCTTGTGCCAGAGTCGGTCCGAGCGAAATCTTTCGCAAATTAGCTACGGCGCATCGATTGTAACAAAAGTGAAATCACCTTTGTAGAAGCATGGGTCTCTCAGCGGGGTCGATTACCGGCGTTTATGATATCGTTGCTCGCCGCTCGTAAACAGCTGTGCAAGGTCGCTCGTCGCTGCAGGGCCTCGACCTCATAGGGTTTGCGATATATTCTTTGGTATTTTATAGCAGTATAACTTCCCGATTCACACTAAATAAAACTATTCATCAAAAAGATAACAGCAGCAATTCGGAAGTCCTTGACGCCGTGCAAGGTCCCAGAGCAAGTGCTGCTCGATAGGAAGGGCGACCAAGCGTGGAAGCCCGCGCAAAAAGAGTTACGGGTGCACCAATTCCCCCCGGGAGGCACGCGGCGCGCAGCGAGGGTCGCAATGAGGCTGCCGCTGCGAGTAGGTGTGCCAAACGCCCCCGATTACTCGCACCGTTTCCCGGAAAGCTTGGGTCAACCTGTCGCGAGGGACATATGGCAGTGCTGCTGTCATGTCCAACAGAGTTCTCGCAGCAGGCGCCACCACTACTGCTGTACGACATTTCCGACAGAGCTTCTCCTGCTCCTCCGCCCCCTCAAAATCAGGAAGATGGACCTGACACTACCACGTACAGCATGGCTTACGGACACAGCCCGAACGTTGCTGTGGACAGGCATATTCTGCCTACAAGTAGTTGGGTTTCGTTAGGTACAACTGTAAGGAAAAAACACGGTAGGACAGGTGTCTCCACTACTACTGTTGTACGACATCTGCAGCAGATTTCCTCCCGTTTCTCCGTCCCCTGATCACGAGAAAGGTGGGCCTGACAACGCTACCTGCAGCATGTCTTAGAAACACGACCGAGCGTTGCTGTAGACAGGTACAGTTTGCCCACGAGTAGTCGTGTAGTTGAGTTTTATTGGGTAGAACTCGAAACAAAAATAATGTTTGAGATTTGTTTCTTACAACGGCACCAGCATGAGAAGATTTCATTTGTGTGTGTGCGTGCACAGGTCCCGCCGGGACTCGCATTGGTGCCGGGTGCGTTGAGCGCAGTGGGCAAACGTGGCTGAAATAAATGTCGAACTGCAGACGACGGCATAGTGACACACACACTTACAGAGAAACGAATTAACAACGCACCTTACTCTCGTACGACTTGCTTCAAAGAGGCTTTTCCCCCTTGGAAAGTGGCGAAGTAGCGGTCATACAAGTACCACTATCAATCGTGCAGCAAGAACCATCGGAACGGCAGTGGATTAGTGGGTAGATTGGGGGCGTCGGTGGTTCGAGTAGATAGGCGAGTTGGGTGTTCGCCACATAGCGTTGCAGCATGGGGTAGCTGTGGTCAGCAAACCTAAACAAAAGCATGACTAAGAATCGGAACGTCAGTGGTGTAGGTATAGCCGTATACCGGCCCCACTGGCGTAGCAGCTGTCGTGCCACTGTTACAGCAGTGAGCATTGGAACGTCGGTGGATATGTGGGCGGACTAGTTCATGACAAAAAGTGCTGGGGGTATGGATGGTAAGAGTGGATAGTTGGGTTGGTTTTTCGCCACATAGCGTTGCAGCAAGGAACGGGGGTAAACAAACATAGCTCAAAGCATGAGTAAGCGTCGAGACGTCAATATAGAAGGTAAATACGTATACCAGCCCCGCCGGCGGGGCACCCGTCGATTGTCATACCACTACGGAACGTCGGTGGGTAAAAGGGCGGATTAGTTCAAGATTAAATGTGCTGGGTGTATAGATGGTTTGACTGGATAGGTGGGTTGGGTCATCGCTACACAGCGTTTGCAGCAGAGCTGAGGGTCGGCAAAAATTACCCCAAGCATCAGCAAGCGTCGGAACGTCGGTGGTGTGGGCAAATACGTATACCTTCCCGCTGGCGTGGCAGCTGTCGTACCATTATTAATGTACAGCAGTAAGCATCGTCACGTCGGTGGGTTAGTGGGCGGATTGGTCTGAAAGACAATGGCTCATACACCCTCGTCTGCTTATCTTGGCAAGGTATCCAAAAAGCGACATCGACGTAGAAAATTTGGGTGGTTTGGGTAGAGAGGTAGCTTGGAGGTTCGCCACATAGTGTTGCAGTACGGGTGGGTGGTCAGCAAACACAACGAAAATGCCGAAACGGTGAAACGGGACGTTTGGCACACTTTCTTGCAGCAGCAGCAGCAGCGCTCAACGCACACGGCACCAATGCATGTCACGGCGGGCTCCGTGCACGCGCACCAAACGATCAATTATCGTGCCGGTGCGGTTGCAAGTCGTGACATATCAAACGGTCTTCGCTTTTTGAGTTCTACCTAACGAACTCCAACTCTCCTACTACTACTCGAAACCAGACTGTGCCTGTGCAAAGAAATGTTCGGGTCGTGTCCCTAAGATATTCTGCAGGTAGGTGGTGTTGTCAGGACAACCCCGCCAATGACTAAGGGACGGGGGAGGAGGGGTAGATATGCTGCGGACGTCGTACAGCAGTGCCTGTCATATCAATATTTGTATTTTTGGGCCTACCTAACAAACTCAACCATACGACGAGTAGTGCTCGTAGGCAGACTGTGGCTGTCCACAGCACCATTCGGGCCGTGTCTTTAAGACATGCCGCAGGTGGTACTGTCAGGCCCACCTTCCTACTGACGAGGGGACGGAGAAGCAGGAAAAGCTCTGCTGTATATGTTGTACAGCGGTATTAATAGTAGTGGTGGCGCCTACCTGCCTCGAGAAGCTCTCTCGGGCAAGTCTGCATATAGATGTTATTTCGTCTTCAAATTATGACGAATGTTGAGGTGGGGGGCTTGGGAATACAAACCAAAACTAGTACGTGTATAAAGAGCTCAAGGATTGGACCGACAAGCCAAGCATACAGCGATGCTGACCCTGGCCTCGTATGTCCCGCTGCTGCTGCTGCTGGTTGCAGAGAGTGTTCTTGGTTTTCTCATGCTTCCTGCTGTACTGTTAGTAGTGGTATTCGTGATAATTTCTCTTTGTCGGCCCTCGTACGATTTTGATGGATTCCGCTTGACTGCCCGTCTCCCGGCTTTATACCTTCGCTATCGCGGGTCTTGCACTAGTCAAGGCAAACACGTTCCCTGTTCTCCAGTCGTTAAGGTAGCTCCTGTCTCGGCATGTGACTACCCTTTGGGTTTGGCTGACGGGAGGACTTTCGCTGTGATGGGGAGACTTGCCGGCATTCTGCCATCACGGATACCACAACCCCGTTCGAGTGGTACAATTGTGAACGCCCAGCCGCCTATGACCAGTCGGGTCAAGGTCAAACTTATTTTTTCTTCTTCAAACATTGCTTCTATGAGCAGAGGGCGGACGTCGTCCACTCCGCTGTTCTGTTCTTGCAACAGAACAGATCGCGCGTGCGCACGTCATTCACTTGTCGGAGTGCAAGTGTGAGCGTTGGTTCGCTAAAGAAGGCGAACAGCGCAGTAGGGTGTCCCGCTAGAACGAGCGTTGGTTTGCCGAACAGCGCAAACAACACAACTGGGTTGCCCGCAAAACGGTTCATCTTTGAGAGCGGGTTTGGCCGCGAGCGCGGTTCCGGCCACAAGCGTGACTTCGAAAATGAAGACTTACCGGCTGGCGCGAACGACGGTGGTTCGATCCAGGGCGCAGGGTCTTTCGTGAACGCAGTTGCAACGCAGAAAGCTAGGGGACCTCGTGTCAGGGAGGGCAAGGAAAAGCGGCCCCGCGTAGTGTAGATGCAGCGCGTCGGATTCGTTTTGCCCAATCTGTCTCTCTGCATCGTCACTGAGTTTGGTGAAGGAAACGTGGCGCGGCGTCGGGTTTGGTTGGGTTCGGTTGCGTTGCGTTAGGGGCCGTCGTGCCCAGGGGGCTTAGAGCAAACGGCCCCGCATAGGTTCGCTGCAGCACTGTTCTATCCTCTGACGGTGTCATGTGCTTTGAATCTTCTCCCTTTACCGTGCCACAGCACCCTTTGGTCGGCTCGTGATGTTCCGTTCACTGTGTCAGGCTGCTTGCTGAGTGTAATATATCCATAATATTTCTACAGAAGAAGTGGCAACGGACTGTCTTTGTTCGACGAGTCTACTCTCCGCGCTGCTGTTTCATGTAGGTTGAATCAATACAACGACACAAAACTAGGGAAATAATACCAGGTAATTGGTAACATCTAGGGAACAGCAGGGCAACGACTGCCCTGCTCTACAGCAGTATACCAGGTACGAAATATCAGCTTGATTTTAATGTCACAAACCGAACAGGGATTTTTACGGGGGAACACAGTAGTCAGGACCAAGTATGCTAAGTAACAAACCCCGAATTGTTAGGTTTTGGTGTGTATGACGGGTCTTAATTACTATGGTCCTCTGTAATAGTACAGTAGTTTCCCGGCAAGGGTGGTACGTCAAGGGATTCTGTGAATAACCCATTCATTTTCATGGATTTCGAAGAAATCGAATCGGGCAAAATTTATCAAAATAACAATGAACAGCTTCTTTGAAATATAAGGCCAACAGTTTGTGGAGTCAAAACCAAAACCCAGAACAGGTTTTCCCCTCGGTAGTGGTGTCACACCCGCACAGCAGTCTGCCTTCTTCATTCCTGTTTCAAGAAAGAAAACAATATTACCTGCTCTGAGACACCTCACTAGTCGCCGCCACTAAGTGGTCGCCTGAAAGAGCACGGGTTGCTTCAGCGTTCAGAAGGGGTATGATCCCGTGAGCAGAGAGAGTCGTCGGTAGCAACTATGAGGGCTGTAGGTGCTCTGTGTCTGAAGTTTTTGGAGCGAAAAACCTGGTCCTCTTACTGTCTTGACTTTATGCTGGACAGAAGAGTAGGTCGCTTCCGATCGGAAACACTTGGTCCAGAAATGCGCCATGCTCCCTCGTGCCTAGCGAGATCTCCAAACTTAGGCCACCTACAACCCTAAACCTTGGTAGCGGGGGTGCTCAGACCAAATGACTACATGCTTGTGGCAGTTTTCTCGTGGTTCGTGCTCTGTAAAGCGAGGTCTCGCGGCAGCGATAGGAACGCTGTGTGCAAAAAGCACATCTCGAATCATGTGGGCATCGTCTAGAAAAAAACTACCGGCGGCACTGCTAGCGGGTATGTGCACGCCTTCCATTCTTTTCGGTAGCGTACAGTGGGCATTACCGTGAGAAATGCCGTGTGATATCGTGCGCCGTACTGTGGTATACAACGACATGCGGTAGAAATAGTGCCGCGGCAAGGCCCAAGTCAAGCGCCACAGCAATCCTCGCGGCGCGTCTCGGTAAGTCCCACGGTATCCCTCGCAAGATCCACGGCTGTATCAACGGCAAGTACCGCGGCAGATACAGCGGAAACACCCGCGACCAGTCCCATCGCAACCCTGCGGCAAGTACCGCGGGCAAAATGAGCGACGAGTCCCGCGCCAAAACCCGCGGCAAGGCCTCTCGTGAATAGGGTGCCAGGTGGGCTCCCGGCAACTCCTGCGGAGAGATGACAATATTTCTGCACCTTGTGAGTGGGAGCAGAGTGCTCAATGGAATGGACCTACTGGGCGATGGAGGCATCAAAAGGAACCAGGGTGCCAGCTGACTATCCTACCGTGGACATCGCCATGGGTCTTCTCGCGGTTCTTGCCGCGAGTATCGTCGCCGGTCCCGTAGCGGTTCGTGTTGTCGAGGCTGCTGTGAGACCTGCCACAGTACTCGCCACAGGCGCTGTTGTTGGTCTTGCCACGGGAACTGCCGCGGATATTGTCGTGAGTCTTGCTGCGGCACTTATCACGGTTCTTGCCGCGATACTCGCCACGAGTCTTGTCGCGGATCTCCCCACCCGTGTTGTCGCGGGTCTTGCTGCGGGTCTTACCGTGGGGTTTGTCGCCAAGGGTTGTGCCCCAGGGTTTTCCGTGTGGACATTTACCACGGAGTTTCCCGTGAGATGCCATAGTAAGGCAATACCCACGGGCACAGCCGTGGATGTTCCGCGGCAGACGGTAACCCGTGAGCTTTGCTGTGACATGCCACGTGTACTGCCACGAAAAAGTAAAATAATGCACATTTGTATGCACAGGGAACTTTGTCGCGGCGCCTGTGACTCCACTGTTGCCCGGGTTGACCCAAGGGGTGTAGGTAACAGGCAGCACGAAGTCGATCATACTGCCAAAGGTCGCACTCTATACGTTCGCTCGTTTGTGAAGACCAATCTGCTGCTGTCGACGTTTGGTAGACGTCCATTTCATTTCACACGTTTGGTCCTCGTTTGTTTCATCTCGACCGCCGCATTCGAGTCCCCTCAGTACTGCACCGTGTTTGCCAGCTGCACACTGTAGTTGTTTTTTCACGGCTTGATGGCGGGTACTTTGTCAATTCATCATTTCTTCACTCGGGCCGGCGACAACTAAAGCTCTCCGGAATCGCCACGATGATATTCATGGACACTCCATGCAGTGAAGCCAACTCTGCTATCTGTGCTTCAGGATGCAGCAGGTATAGGGCCCAGCAGTAGATAGATGGGCAATTAAGACAACTAGCCGATAGGGCAGCAGTGCATGCCTGATGTTGTCTTTTGCCTGCGTCAAACACTGTTTTCTTGCTGTGGAGGCTGCGCTGCCGGTGACTACTGTTCGCTAGCTTGATCATGGTGAAACGATACCCCTGTCTGTGACATGTGACTCGCCCCCCAGATCATCAAAGAAAATTACAGCAGTCAACACACAGAGAGAAACTCAATCCTCGGTCACCCCTTGGTGTCGCCGACGCAAAAAGTGGCCTCAAATCTGTGCTCTAGGGGCTGAGCGGCTGCGACGGCATCGTTCGCCCTTGACTCAATCTTCTCATTTCTGTTGTTACAGCTCGAGCGTCAATATACTGGGATCATTAGAGGGGGAAAAAAAGTGAGGCTTGTCTAGCAAGGCCGAACGCGCCACATGATGACTCCTGGGACTGATCACTGGGGGACGGTGGTCTGCTTCTTCCACAAAAACTTATCAATATAGGCGAAATACGCACGCTCTACCGTCGTTGCCGCCGGATAAATAAGCCACAGCCTCACCTCTAAAGAATTTCCGCTTTGGGCTCAAAGCGCGTCGTAGCTCAAAATGTGTTTGCCTTACCCGTCCCTATGAATGTGCCTAATGCCTACTGCGGATGTGCTTGAGAGGCCGTCCAAAGCGAAATAAACGACGAAATTGGCGAAAGCTGCAAAACGTGTTTGTTCGAGGCCCGCCAAATAGACCAGGGCTTCTTGTGCAGGCTATTCTGTATGTCTGCAATCGAATAGCTCGATGGGTGGAGAGCCGTAGCCTCACAATTTCGGACCCTAACTCGAAACAAACATTCAGTGTTTACTCGAGAATAGGCGCTCTTTCGGGGTGCGGGAATACGAAGTACGAAAAATCCCCTCACCGCGTTTCTTATTTACAAGGTTGCCTAGCCTCTCCTCGTGCTGTCTGTAATCGCGGCAGAGGGAAGGCTGTTTCCCGCTTAGACCCCACCTCACCCGCATACCACAAGACGCCACCACGCCTTTTGATTTGAAGCTGACCACCAGGACGTTCGGAAGGTCATTCCTATCACCGGTGCTGCGTTGGCGGCACCGGCAATTGTTATACCCCACGCACGTTGCTTTGAGCAGGCGATATGTGATCAACGCTTGTTTAACGTCTACCATTCCTCCCTCGGCATGCTGTTGACGGCAGTCTTGCTGCTTTCGGGATGGATCTTCGGTATCTCCGGGAAAGAGGCATGTGAACAACCCTTGAAACGGAAGTTCACCATGCCGCTCTTCAGCAGGTCCCCTGCAGAAAGCCGGCTTTTTCTTGGCCTCCATATTGAAAGCCGCTTCTCTCGGGCAGGAGCCATGTGAGCGATCTTGTCACAGATGTCCACCATACTTTTGTCAGCATGTCTCATGCAGTATGCGGGCCTCTTGCTCCTCTCGGTATTGAAGATCGGTCGCGTCGGGCAGAAGTCCAAAGCACAATGCCAGGTTTTGACTTTCACTGTGCCGTCCACAGCATGAAGCGCCGCACCTTCGTGCATGAGTCGTGTGAGCAACACCTATGACAGAGGTACACCATGCCGTCTTCAGGACGCCCCTTGCAGAACGCCCTCGTTTTGCTGCCCTTGACGTTGAAAGCAGTACTCCGTGCGCCGAAAGCATGTGAGCAACGCCCTCTCCTGGATACGGGCTCGTGCTGTTTAGGCACCTGGGGAAACCACCGAGAGAAGGTGGGGACAACAGGTATAAGTCGGACTGAGCTGTGCACACCTTCCGCTGGTAAACCAGAAGAAAACATCGACGAAATGGAGGGTCTCGCACATGCGAGTATTCGCCAGCTTGAGGATCAAACGGGGCTCGACACACAGCAGCAGCACCAAACACGCGAATGCAACTTTGATCCAGCACACTAACACAGAGGATGCTTGTGTCGTTCCGTTGCACTCCTTGTGATCACCGTCACTCAACCAAGCACACCTCCACATATATTTCGAGGCCATGTTGGTATCTGCAAATAGTGACCGGCTTTGACGAACGCAGCGCCTACAGAAGCGGACGGGCCTGCGCTAACTTGTTATCCTTGTTTCGTTATAAAACCGTGTTCACCAAAGTACGCATTTGATTCTCCCGCCGCGTGATCCGTGTTGATCTTCGTTACAGAAAGGCTAGTATTGCTGCCTTTCCTTTTTCTCTCCATATTTTCTTGTTGAAAGTATTCTCTGTGAACGCAAAAAAACACGTCGTATAGGGAATACTTCGTACGTGGTAGTTCTCGTCTCATTGCTACTGTATTAATAGTGGAAAAGGGCAGAGAGGGAAGCGCGGGTACAAACGCGTCTAGCCTTCCGAGAAAAACGTCTCTCTATCACGGGGTGTGTAAGAGCTTCCATAATTTATCTAGTCGGTGTATCTGTGTGGGTCTGTGCGCTCACGCCACAATGCTAATATCGTCGATCGCGAGACTACTGTCGGACACGAGCGGTTTGGACAAACCCGACGTGTACAGAAGTGGACAAGCTTGAGTGCGATCAAATTTGTGGAGTTTGTTTCATAACGACCATCTGTAATCATTCCTTCACCGACAATTAGTCGGACCCCGCTTCCAGATTGACCGCGAATTTCGCCAAATATTCCGAGGAAACAAACTTTGGAGAGCGAAATCTGGCAGAAGCGAGAAAAAACGATGACCACAGCCTTCGGTTGATCAAGACCTCTCCAAAATGAAGGGCACCGCGTTGGCCACCCCAGTAAACCCCGATGTGTCGCGAATCCGACCGGTTGAATAAAACGCTTGCCTCGTCCGCGCACCGCATCGACCTGCACCTGTGCCTACAGCAGTGGACCCTCGTCTGAAACAAGCAAGGGTCAACCCCAAACCCATATCGAACGGCAACCGCCTATTCCCCATTCTTCATAGATTGGCGTGTGGGAGGCAGGGCTTGCAATGTGGCGCTGCCCTGTTATAGGTGCTGGTCCTCGGCCCCTGTTTGCGGGGACTACCGGGAACACGTGGCCCTTCGGGAAGTCTCTGTGCGGCGGAAACCTCCAAACGCGCAGACCCGCGGGTACTCCCTGTCCGTTAATACGACTACCGGTTTAGCCGATCGCGGCAACAATTTCCCGAAAGGGGGGTTAAAGCTGAACCTGGCCGACTCTAGTAGTTGCGACACCTGGGATCCCACAGCAAAAGAGGGGTCGGACACTCGCCTCATCGACTCGAACGCCAAGGAAAACAATGCGATGTCGCGGGTGATCTTGACCCGTGTGGCTGTCGACCGTGCGGACTGAGCTTGTTGTCGCACGTCTTGCAGCAACCTGGCGACGTCGTGTGTCAGCAGTGGGGCTGCTTGCTTTACCGGGACTCCGACCCGTTTCTGCGTGTTGCTCACACACTTGACATAAGACTCTACCAAGGGGCTAAAACAAGGGTTCCCGATCATTCCCACGGGGTTCTATTTATCTCCCTTGCCCAACGTTTCCTTCACAGCCACCCGCAACGTCGATACAAACCATTTTTGATCGACCCTGCTGCGTACTGCATTTCGCACTACCCGGGAGTAGAACACGCCCCCCCCCGGCCTTGCGAGCCTAGATACCAGCCCCAGTAAAATACGTCGCTGTTCGTCGCGGCTTCTCCCTCACGGTGTCCGTCCGAGTATGCAAGGAGGACCGCGTCAAATTAGTTCGCTACCTTACTCTTGCGTTGTTGGCCTGGTCGGCCCCCCAACCTAGCTAGGATTGACACCCAGCCGGCTTGAAGTATTCCTAAGTCAATCCCAACGGATCTTTCCTGAGGGTTCTGCGGGACCGGCGGGCCTCGATATCGCTGTGTTTTGCGGTGTAAGCGAAAGTTAGCCATGCGCCTCAAGACGGACGCCGTGGAACGTTTCGAGCAGCTCTTTGCGAATTCTCGTGCGAACGGTGTCCCTTCTACGGTGGTAATCGTTCGATTTGATGAGGGTAGCGAATTCCGGGGGAGCAGATTTGACGACCTGCGTAGATCACGCGAGACCAAACAGGAGTTCACGACTGCCGACAGTCCCCAATGCAAAACGGTAGCAGAGCGCACGCTTGGTTTGACCGAGACGGCCGCTATGGTGCCCCGAATCCAGGTTTACCCGGCGCGCAACTCCCGGTCGTTGCGTCGTTGTGGGCGGAACTGTCCCACTGGGCATGTTCCTTCAACTACACAACAACGACAAGTAACCCCGAGGGAAGCGCAAGAGATATGGTAGCTAACCCCGGTAGTACTTGAGCCTTTTCTCGAGCCTGGTTGCTGCAAGGTGAGGAGGGAAAACACGTCAAAGACGCATCCACAAGAGCGTTTATACCTTGACTCTCCATCCAACTACCCCCGAGACTCAGTACGAGTGTTGACGAGGCAACGCACTGTGCTAATCACGGGAAATATCAACTGGCAACGCGTGTCGCCTGCGCCACCTGCACCTGCCCAAGCGAATGACTCCCCGCCTGCGGAAAAGGGGAGGTCCGAGGTTGGCGACGTGAGCACGTCGGGTTGAGGTGGTCGGGGCGGTGGTTTGATGAGCTGGACAACGGTCTGGCTCACGTGAACGACCTCCGCGTGATGTGGGAGTTTTACATGTATGAGTTTATGCAGGAGCGCACATAGCAAGTACCAACCGCCGGCGAGGCCGGCGACGAAACGCCCGAGACGATGGGTTCGTCTCCACGGGGCGCCGTGGACGCTTCCTCGGCCCCGCGGGGGAGGGCTGAAACAGCCGAGACAACGGCTTCGTCTCAAGGGCGGGCCGTGGACGCCTCCTCGGTCCAGGCAGGGAGAGCCGAAAGTAGGCATGTACATTGTTGTCATTTTTCAAGAAATACCGTGGCATGCCGTGGTACCACCCGCGGCATCTTCCACAGTTCACCATCGAAGCCTCCACGGACCTCCACGGCATACGATAGAACCCCAACCCCAACCCCAACCCTGACTCTAACCCTAACCCTACCCCAAACTAGGAGCCGTGAGCATTGGGGTGCCGCGGGGTTGCGATGACATTCCGTGGGGTGACCATGGAGTAGCGTGGCGGTTGCCGCGGGGGTTGCCATGGTACCATCCGTGGTATGCCACGGCAACCCTCACGGCGTGCCATGAAACGTTTTGCCACAACAGGGAATGGGGATGCCATGGTATGCCACGGGTGTTACCATGACCATGCCACGCCAAAGTCCAAATAGTGTGGAACCGTGTGCTGCGTCGACAGGAACATTATGTTATCGTGTTAGTAAATATGCGGATGAAGATCGGGGCATGCTCAAGTGATAACGTACATGTTTGGTCAATGCTTAACACCGTGTTACAGTGTTCGTTCAAGGACTGATCACGGCATAACAAAATGCTACTGTACAAGAGCTGGGCGAGATCGAGCAGCAACATAACGTTAAGGCGTGTTCACGTTCGTGGGTTTCGAGTTAATTGATGCCGTGCCACCGTGATCGCTCCTTCAGTGTTAACACGATGTAAGTACGTTACAACTTTCCTGTGCTAGGCCCCATGAAGTAGATGAGTACGTCATCCGAGGTTAGATTACATTAATCAATGCCTATATGTGTATACCGCTATAAATATTCATAGATTTGTTGCAAGCGTACCGTGTAAATATGTAAAAACGATACCCAGCGGGCTGGGAGAGAGCGCGTTTTCTCTCGACACATGTATATACGAGTTCGAGCCAGGGATACAAGGTATAATAAAACCTTATTCTTCTGCCGTCATGGTATTCAGCGTGTATCGCATATATACAAAACTATTCAAAGCTTTGTTGATTTATTATCGTCGTTTTATTTTACTGTCCGAAATTCGCAAAATTGAGCAGTTATTCGGTTTAGGTTATTAATCGTTTATTCGCTGCATCTCTTGACGGGGTGATTAATCGGGACAATGCAAGTTTTAGCGATTGTCTCCTTGCATCTTGAGCACTGCTCCCGACATCAAGCTCCATCGGGGACGGCGATTTATGGATCCCGCGCGTAGTACGATATCAGTGCTAAAGCACTGGTAAAATATCAAAATACAATAGGAACTTTTAGGGTCCGCGCCGATCTCTCGGCGAGTTCGAGTCGATGTTTCACAAAAGCTGGAATTTTTCATATGTTTCATTGTTCGCATGATGCTTAAGGTGTTGGCATTGGTGTCAACCCACTTTCAAGCGCGAACTCGCGAATGTGGGGTCGCTGGAGCCTCCGGCCAGTTTGAAGGCAAGACCAGGTGGTACAAGCAGTGCTTTTCGTATTGATGGGGCGATACGGTACAAGTGTTGCGCCCATAAGGTACTGCAGGGAGAAGGCAATACCGTATCGTGCGAGGGGGTCGTTTAGACAGCTTCGCTTGTTGTGTTCTGTAAGCCCTCTTCGCTGTCGATAAACCGAGCTTCCGGAAGTCGCTTGAGAGGAGGGGGTGTTGTCTTGCGAGTTATACGTACGGCAAACAGGTACCATCGTGCTGCTGTCGTGATGCTTAACTCACATAGGACGGCAGTCCCGTTTCGGGGGCAAATTACTTGGATTTTGAGTGATTTGTCCCCATGACGAGACTGCAGTTCTGAAAGGGGCAGTGTGTTCTGCAAAAGGCCCGCACTGAGGGGTGGACGCACTTTGACAGTAGATCTTAGTGGGGTTTTTGTGTTTGACGCCTGAAGCCGACCCTCCGGCTCGAGCCCTAACTCAAACCCTAACCTTATGCCAGTGGTCAGTGCTTGGATGCTTTGCTTTGTAAGACTCTAGGATAGCTCGGCCGGCGTGGATGCTGAGCTTGGGAAAAAGCAAGGTTGACTCGGGATCCTTTGACTGGTAAATACTCAAGTTGCCTGAGCCGCGTAAAACATACCCCTAGCCAATCAGAGTGCTTAATTAGCTACCTAACCAATATCTACTATCATTTTTTGTCCACTACTGCCTGCACTGCTGCTGCAAAAATATGTATTAATATTACGGGGGACCACAGTTAATAGAACCTGGGGTGCGCACCAAATCCTATATATTTCCCTTTTTTTAGGAACAATATTTGGTCCTATTAACTATGGTCCCCCGTAATAGTATCTCCTTCGCGTCCCCACCGAGGACTCCTGCGAGCTTCGCAGAAGTCACCTCTCTCGACTTCTCACCATCGCCGCCACCATGGCATCCTCGTCCTTCAGGCCGATCGGGACCAAGCAAGCACCATCGTCCACCTCCAAGTCTTCCTGGGTCCTGGTAAGGGGACGACAACAAAACACTATTCATGAGCCTCACCATTCTCTCGGTAATCCAGAGGTATGCGACAAAAAGAACGAAAATGGTAAATGTAGTCGCTCCGGACGTACCTACATCCGAGTAAGCTGAGCGCACGGCCGTACCAAGCGAGTAGGAGTAGGATCAGGCCGCACCCGTCACGTTTGTACGATTCCGTGAATAGCAGTTTGAACACCTAATAATTTGACCGACTGACCATGCGGTGGCCGGTACTGTAATTGCCATATGTAACCGCCACTTTGTTCACACGTATCGATGAGGGGCTTGATCTGAACTCACCACGACGCATTGACAAACACAAAACATGAGCATGCAGCAGCTTCACGCCCGAAGATCATTGGTGGCGCGATACCCCCCGGCCCGGGTGTCTTTTTCAACATGACCAAGAGATGACGGAGTGGTTCCGATAGTGTTTCGTCTCTAGGGTATTTTTCGGGTTAAAGCACGTGCCGAAGTGATTTGGCAGTTGCGCCCGAACAAAATTCTGAGGATGCGATCATTGTTCAAATACACTGATACCAGGTATGTCCGGTACGCACGCCAGGACCACATACATGATTATGAACGCAGAATCAGCAAGTCGACCTGTAGTTTTTGTCGAATGATTCGAGGTGCTGCAAATCCCGTATCGCGTCGTCTGCGCATAAAGATCGAACGAGCTGTCCGTCAGGCGGATCGAAGCAGACATGAAACAGGTCTCACTTCGTTATTGCCGTATCTCTTAAAATTACCTTTTTTTCTGTACATAATGCCTCCAGGACTGGATTTCCGTTCCGCGCACAAAAACACTTAAAATTAGTGAGACTTGGTTGCCTGTACAGCACAGCGCTAAAAAAAGGGTTACTAATCAAGCACCAAGGGTGTTCCGGCTCAGATTCTCGCCAAACAACCTGCACCCATGTGGCTGGCACATGTTGCGCATTTCAGTGGTAGGCACCAAGTCCCCGGTATCCCTTCTAGCCTATCCTATCGCACTATCATGTACATGAACCTATCACAACACGTACTTTTTCTTGCGTCGCTACCTTTTATTCCAGAAGACACATGGGTATTCCGAGGGATGTCAGTTACTGGGCTTTGTCGCAAAAGTGACCTCAAAGCCCCCCGCATATGAACGCTATTATCACGTCCAAACCCATCCACGTTTAGTCATCTCCTACCTAAATTCCCTACTCACACCCCTAGGACCGCACTCCCGTGATTTGGACTTAACGATTGAAATGATAGGAAAAATGAGTGACACGAACTACTGCCGTAAAAGGGTTGACTTCAAGCAGACTGTGAATGTGTTGCCAATCAACCATCAATTCGATATGCGACCCCACCCCCGGTGGACACGTTTCACTCACGACACGCACCGGCATGGAAACCGGTACCAGCATGGAGGCAACAGCTGCGCCATCGTTGTAGTGGGCCTATGGCGGAACTTGTTGCAGACTAGCATGGCAACTATGACACGGTATCGAGTTTGTAGGTGTGAGCAGGAAGGAAGGTCCGAGGGATGTCAGCTACTGGGCTTTGTCGCACAAGTGACCTCAAAGCCCCCCGCATATGAACGCTATTATCACGTCCAAACCCATCCACTTTTAGTCATCTCCTACCTAAATTTCCTACTCACACCCCTAGGACCGCACTCCCGTGATTTGGACTTACAATTGAAATGATAGGAAAAATGAGTGACACGAACTACTGCTGTAAAAGGGTTGACTTCGAGCAGACTGTGAATGTGTTGCCAATCAACCATCAATTCGATATGCGACCCCACCCCCGGTTGACACGTTTCACTCACGACACGCACCGGCATGGAAACCGGTACCAGCATGGAGGCAACAGCTGCGCCATCGCTGAAGTGGGCCTATGGCGGAACTTGTTGCAGACTAGCGTGACTACTGTGATACGGTATCGAGTTTGTAGGTGTGAGCAGGAAGGGAGGAAGGTATCATAGCAAGATGTCGCTGGTCGGGTCTTCAGTGGGACAAGTAACGCCTCTGCGGTGCAATCCTCGGAAGTTTCGTCATCGTGTGTGGTACGTACCGGGGTGACCGTTCTCCAGTATCGCAGCAAGGCGTTTTTTTTTTTGCTGCCGGGTTCAAGCGTGGGCTTTCCTACCACGGGAATTACGTGCAGAAATTGAAAAGCAAAAAGTGTTTTTACACCCAAACCTGGCATGGAATCTGCACTTGATCGCACTCAGGAGGCGGTATGACACGGATCGGTATCACACTCTGGACGGCAGTACGTGGAAAGCTCCATTAGCCGGCAAGCACCTGGAAAGTCTAACCTCGACATGCCAGATAACTGCTTTTGCAACCCACTTGTAGACGTAGCCAGTGATACATCCCTTACAATTGACAATTGGCGCCCTTGACGAGAAGTTTAGGTTCGTCCAACATCGCTTCAAACGCCTGACGGCCGTGTACATGGAGCACTGGAAATGCCGCTAAGGCGGACATGTCGAGGAAACCCAATACACGTTAAAAACAACAGTATTAGGAAAAGTTGGAATGGACGAGGTAACTCACACTGCCGAACGTAGCAAACCCAGCCGCTTTGAAGCGCCCGTGCAGGCCCTGGACTTTCCCTATCATCGCCCCTATGGAATTCTTCTCAGCATTCTTCATCGTTCGCCACGAGCAATGCAGGCGCTACGCGTCAGCCAGAACGTCCACAATCGCGCTTGCTATGGCGGCGTCGGAAACGGTTATGATCCTCTGCGGGAAATAAGCAGACCAGAGAGACGGCCACCGTTGGAGCACGCGTATTTCTTTACACCACTCTCAAGTTTCGCAAATTCGAAATCATCGTGCGTCAACAGACGTCTAACCCCGGTTTTTGAGGTTTTTGCCAAACAATACAAACTGACCTTCGGGCGACCTCCACTAATCTTAACTGACAATCTGATGGCGGATTCGAAGGAAGTTGTCAGCGCACTTGAGGGGGATTTCGCGCGAAAGTAATTGTTTCGTGCAAGGAACCAACACCCACCAACAAGCACAGCTTCATACCATACCTGCCGCACGGAAGGCAGTAAACAGTGCGCAAATATCATTTTTGCGGACTGGCTGATGACGCCCATTCTATCAATATAATTCGAGATGTATATCAATATACGGAGGCGTTCTGCCACTATTCGTGAGATTCTCCAAAAGCAGAAAAATCAAGTTAGTTAACATTCCGATATTTGTAAAAAAAAATTGGAAAATATGGTAGTCTGAAAAATTGCGCGAACGAAAAGTCGAGAATATAGGGAAAACAGCTCTCCGATAAGAATGACCCGCAGCCCGTTGTTTGCGGACCAGCAGGTTACTTCACCGACCGGAGTCAATGATAAGAGTCCCGGTCCCATTCCGCTTCTCCGGAAAGTGCAGTGGTCCAGGTACCACCTATCTAATGCCTTGTCGGTGGTCCTCTCAGGATTCTCGAGGGACGTCAAAGTTGACGAGTCCGGATCACAGATGGCCTTGGGTTTGTTGCGGAGCTCGTGCAGCAGCGTGTTCGTCAGCGTCAACGTCATTGTGACCCTGTTTAAAAACGAAAGGCGACGCAACACAATGCTTGCCAATGCCTCGTCTCCCACAACCTACGATTAATCCTGCTTTGAAAAGCTACGGCAACCACCAGGGGTCGTATCATAGGATGCCGTCTATGCTCAGACGCGACCCCTATCGTTCTCGAACACCTTTCAACACTTCACAGATTATGCCCGCCAGCTGCGGGAGCACAACAGCAGCTCACCTGCGTACTCTTTCGGGTAGTTAGTCCACACACTGAGCCACTGGCCACTGAGGATTAGGGTTCGGAGGCTGATGGACCCCCCCGGCCTTTGCCTACAGTTCTCCACACAGTGCCGACGCCTTTGTGCCCAAGTTCTGCTTGGCTATATGTTGATTGATTTGTAAAGGTATAGACGCAGCTGGCACGGGAACGCGTGGTCGACTCCAGACAATGACATGGGACTCCTTATGTATATTATATATCTGTGCTGTCGAGCCGACTCGCCTCATATGGAGCTACAACTAACGAGTGGCATTGGTGGGGTACACATTACCCCGATCTCCCAATACCCTACTACCGGAATCCCTTTCCAGTATGGAACTCCTCAGCCTCCAATGGATCTTATCGATCGTGTTCTTGAGTACAGTCAACATCCCCCCTGCTCACCATACACGACCATACTTATATCCTTCCTGCTCCGGCGCACGACTAGGCACGAAATTGCAGGGTTGATAGATCGCGATGTCATAGTCACCTAACATCAAAATCAGAAACTCTTGAATCTAATCTGTCCCTCAAAAAACAAGTCCTGGAACCAACACTCAAATCTTCAAATCACTATTCAAATGCTCAAAACCGCAGCCTCTCTTCGTTGCAAACACATAAAATTATCGAAACCCAACGCCAGGTAAAACGACATTCTTCTCGGATCCAGCCAGGTAAAACGGCATTTCCTGCGGAACTGGTGCAAATATATTCGTCCACTCTGAACAACGAAACCACAAATTATTCCTCTCTGATTATCCTCGATTACTTGGATACCATGGCGTACCGGTACCCAGTACAGAGCCCACGTAGCTGAATCGGGAATAACCAAACTCGACACGAACGCAATCGTGGAAATTCCATTACCCCACTCACTACGTGTATTCTACATCACATGGAGTATAGGCCAAATTACGTTCGACAAGTAATCAGCGGGTTATTTAGCCGAAACCAATGATCAAAAACATTCAATCCGGACCGTATGCGTCCCCTGGCAGTTCAGTGTCTCTTTACTCCTGTAGGAGCAAAAAACCTCCTCCTCAATTCCCGAAGTACTATCCAAACCTCCCCTCGTCGGAACAACATTCTCATTATGGACCGCACACGCCCCCAGGCGCTTCCTAGTCTTCCTCCAGCCTCCTCATAAACAAAGTCACAAAATTCAGCAGAAAAATGCCGTAGGAGTTGTCATACCAATCAAAAAAAATATCAAGTCAAGAAATGTACTGCTAGAGATTGGAAGGACCCTGTTCCTCCGGACAAGAGTCTCCCCTTATCCCCTACTCCCGCCATAGATACACAGATCGCGACGGTGAAGCGCGATGGCATTCATTTCCTCACTCGAAAAAATATTTGACATATAGACTACTCAG
>JBBMHQ010074310.1:0-12518 GCA_037834295.1 Postelsia palmaeformis
ATGACGGTAATTCAAGTGTTCGCGATACACTGGACAGGCAGCGCAGCAGAGAGCCCCTGCATACAAAGAGGCAGCCGAGAGCCGAAGCCCCTACGAAGGAGTACTGCAGCACGTACACTGGGAACGAGAACATGTGATGCACTTTGTCGAAAACGCAACGAATGTCGAACGCGATAACAAGTGACAATCATACCTTCGTCCGCGCCGCGCCCTCCTAGAAGCGAAGCCTAATGCTCTTGCTGTTGCCAATGCAACTCTCATGATGCACGGCGGTAGAGGCGTGAGCGCAGTGCCGTCACAACGTCGCAACAGCTTGTGAGGGTCCTCGAAGCGCGGCGGAAATATGAAAAACGCCTTCCATCTTTTGGTTTATTTGCTGTTTCCTTCTACTGCTGCTGGCCCGTCAATCACCAAGAACACGCGCAACAACAGTCGACATTTCTCAGCGAAGCAGTCACCATGAGGGTGGTAGCATCGGCGGCAGCAAAGGCTCTTATGAAGGCCGCTAAGCGAACTGCCAGGTGAGCTTCAGACTGTCATAGATGACCCTATGATACCTTCACGGCTGTGCACATTGCCTGTTCCATCTCTCAGCAGTTGGGCCCTACAAATGAACTTGCTATTTATACCTATATGTACTACTGGTACTGCTGGAGATACCTCACGTGTCATGAGGTACGAGTAGAACTCCTCGTGTTAGAACTCCTTGTGTTAGCCAACAGAGATAGCTAGGCACAGACAGGACACGGGGATCAATGCTGCTTACCAGCTCAAAAGGATGCGTGTAAAGATCGAGGCCTCCCAGAGCGTCGTTTGCAAATCTCTTAGGTCGTTGTGGCACAACGTACCTGTAGATTCTGTGTCATGGCCTCAAGCCATGCTCACCGCCCGTCCCTGGTTCCATCGATTATTGGCCTCGCGAAGAGTTCAACTCCAATGAACCAGGTATACTCGTACCAGGGTACGATTTCGTACCAGGGTACGAGTACTTTTTTATATACGAGCATCCCAACAAAGGGCACACGTTCAGCAGTGCAGCTGCTTCTGCTGCCGCCGTTATATAGCAGGTAAACAGCAGTCAGTACGAGTACTATTTGTAGTTCTGTTTTGGGCAAAAAAACGCTCATCATCGTGACATGCCTGACATGACCTGGTCAAATCTAAAGACGAGCATACATCATATTCTATTTATAATACTGTAAAAACTCCGGGGTGAGATACGCTGGCTGCTGTTTTCTGTGTTCTCCTCTTTGCCCTGTTCCCATGTGCAGGCCTGGGCAGATCGGGGAGGGTGTGAGCCAGGGCGCGGCAGGGCGAGCAGTCGCGGCTAGCCGAATGCGAGCCATCAACACCGCTGTTGGCGTGAGTGACCCACGCGTTTCATTCGCTATTCGTAGCCGTACCGTATCGACTGTCAGGGGTGCCGCAAGGCTTCACCGCTCCTAGAGTTATTGCAGCAGATTCGAGCCTGACTGCTGCCTTGTGACCGTGGCTTTACCTCAAGGAGATTTGACGTTACAAAGTAAATATAACAATAATAGTAGCAACAGCAACAGGGTGTGCCGTACCTGGTAGGCTCGAGTCGCTCGTACATGCATACCAGTTATGCACCTTGTGTACGTTACGTTTGGAAGAGGACGGGTGTTGGGATTAGGGTCAAGGGCGGGGTATACATCATCATCATCATCATCATCATCACCATCATCATCATCACCGCCGTGCTGTTGCGAAGGCAGCAGTATCGGTACTGTAATATTATTGGTGCCGTCCCGCCAGCGTGCAGTCGGCTTGGCGTACCTGTAGTTCGTTTGACCGATATGATGGGCGGCCTCGCACTACGTACAAGTACCCAAGTGCACCCACATCGGACAGATCATCTACAGATAGATCATTATCTAGATTTTTCAGGGTAGATGCATTTATGATCTGTATGACCTAGCTCATGTTGCCGCATGGGAAGATTCTGCACCACATCTCTCGACGGCAGTTTAGGATGTACAGTAGGTGATCCATCTGTAGATGATCCATCTGCTGTACATGATCTATCCGTCCGACGTGTGCAAGTGTTGCAATATCCGTACTCTACAAACGTATTCATAGTTTGATACGACTGGTATTTGGTACATATCGTCGAAGTTCCAAGGCAATTCGTAGCGCTGCCCATTCCCTCGTACAGCTCTTAGCTCTTACGAGTGCTAGATGGCACCGTTTAGGCACCGAGTGTCCTACTGTATTGCTATTATATCACGCTAGGCATGCTTCTGCCATCGCTTGCTTGGTTTCACTTGCTTAGGTGCCCCGTGTATCTTAGATGACACATTTTACACTCGGGCCAAAGAAGGGGCGAGCGTACTCATTTGTAATTCGTTGCTTGCCTTGGTCATTGTACCATCTACCACGCGTCCCTTTCGGGACGGAGCACAGCACTAAACCGGCATCAAGCGCAACCACAAGGTCCCTCCTTCGCCACACATGCATGCATCAACCGTGCATCAAGTGCCTGGCACCATTGACTAATGTAGCTGCGCGTACTCGTACCGCTTGTTCGCATGGCCGCAGTCTCACGCACGGAGCTTGGATCGCCTTCGGCCGTCGTCGAGTCTTCACCGTGTCTCAGCGAGCAGCAATCGCTCTTAAAGTTTTGCAGATAATTTCGTCAACCACGGTATTCCCCCGCATTTTTGCAGAGTTAAACCTCGTCACAGCAGTGGTAATATAGTACGAAAGCTCGTGTTTACATCACACCGGCAGAGTGTTTTATGCAGTGAAGAGGTCCAGGGGCGTACCAAATGTTTGTATTGTGGGAATACGTAATGTCTCCGAGCTTTGACCAGATATTGTGTGATACTGGATATCTACCTCGAGGTACTGGTACTGGCGTTTCATAAAGAGAACTGGCAGAATGCCGGTACCTGATACGTACTGTTACCACCTCTGCGATATTTGTTCCCCCGAATCCTCGCACGCACGCCAGGTCAAGACGCACATCGGCGCAGCGACAGTGCTAGTGGCCAACCTTGCCATGATTTCCGACGCAACAACGGTAGCACCGACAGTTTTGGAGACGGAAGAAGAAGACGAAGACGAGGATGGGGGACGGCGGAATTGAGAAACCAAGCATGGCGCGGACGTCAAATAAACCGAATTCGGGGGGGGGGGGTTGGAGGGGAGGGCAGGAGGGAGAGAGGGGGAGGGCGGCGCGGTATTTTTTTTTAATTATCGTTATGTCGATGGCGCTACTGCTGCGAGGGCAGAGTAGCGCACTTCATAGGAGATAGCTTTGCTTGACGTCTCTAATTTGTCACATGGTTTGAAACGCATGTGTCAATCGAGGCATAACATCCAAACAATTGTGTGAAGGACCTATCATTATCGAACTTTTTCAGCTGCTGCGGGGTGACATGTAGAGCTATTCGGACATGGGAGCATGCCACATGCGGCCTTTCGTGGTGTGGTCGTAGACGTTAGACTTGGCTCATGTATGACCCGCGGAGTGCTAGTGGCTCTTCGGTTTGGCTGGTGGGTTTTTAGGTGTACGACGCGTCGAGTAACGAAACACTGATTCTCACACCCTCACGTAAGTCTTACTGTAGTTGCGGTGTATACATGGCAGCCGACAACCATTCGCCCTTGCTTCACAGATTTACTTGCGGTTCCTTCGCGGTGAACTGATACCAAGTGTACCGATTTTGGCCTGGTACGTTGGAACCCTAAATTGTGAAGGCTAAACGACTCATCTCCAACGCCTATATTCGAAACCTGCAAGTCGTTGGGCAGGTGCAGTACACAGCGTTTGTGCATCGAACTGACGGCATCAAGAAGCACGAGTCTCTGACGGCATGGCACAAAGCCCCAGTACCCAAGGTGCTCATCGGTCTCGCGTCTGCTTTATATGCTACCAGACGGCGGTGGACGTAGAAGCCAAAAACCGGCACCCCACGTCGCACCTATTATCGAGACCCAGAGAGGGGGGGAGGTGTACTAAAAGCAAGTGAACAAACTCTTGAAAAAACTCGCTGTACATGTTTTCGTTCAGAAATCCCACCGCAATGTTTCTTTTTTCTTCTCATTTTGACCCTTTTAGGGTGTGTCGTTTCGTTTTTTTTCTCGTGCACTCATGCGCCTCAAGTTTTTTGTCTTGTTTTTTTTGTAGCCGTGATTAGGCCCTCGTCGCACAACAGTCGTATGATGGCGTATGATCTGCTCGTTTTTCCTCCACGTTTCTGCTCGTTTTTCCTCCATGTGTATCAAGCAACGCCATTCAAGCAACGCTATCCGGCAGAACTACTGCCGTACTACTTTGCACTACTACTGCCGTACTACTTTGCACTACTACTGCCGTACTACTTTGCACTACAACACCAGTGTAGTGACGTATCTATCTATCACTATCGAGGCTGGAGTCTGTCAGAACCATTTCCAGTTGCAACCGCAAATGGTCAATGAAAAAGTACTCACAACAGGTACGAACTTCACCCCTTCAAACCTGCACCCACTTTCTTTTTCTGTATTTGGTGTGTAAAGTGTACTTGAGTCGTAGAAGGGGGAACCATGAGATTCCAGAGGCGAATAGTGGCCAATCAAAGTGGTCATCACAGCATCGACCTCACGAGGCAGTCTGTCGAGCGAGGCAGGAGATGGAACCCTTAAAGTACGTACACGAACTGCCATGCAATCATGGTGCTGCGCAATCGCGCCAGAAGGTTGGGTATAACCGTGTACAACCTTAAGTCCGGACGATACACAGCCGGGCCCCAAAAGGGTACTCAAGCTGCCTCGCCCGGCAGACTGCCATACAGGCAGTCGATCTCATACAGCACGCTCGCGGCGCTATGGTCATGCGCACTCGCGCGAGAAGCTTATCCATAGCCGTGCACTTGTGATCAGTCCGGGCGATAGATACCCGGGCCCTACAAGGGTAGACTAGCTGCCTCGCCTTCCTTGCGAACTGCAACCAATTCTTCCCCGCATCCATTCCAGAAAATCATCACACAAAGTCACGGCACGCAACCAACCAAGAATGCTCGCGACACGCTCGCTTTACTTAGCCCGGAAGCCCAAACCCCCGGCAAGGGTATCGGCAGCCATAAAACCATGAACCCTACGCGTGCCGATACAACATCAGTACGTAGAAGGCGGACAGACTTGACCAACAATTTCCACTCGCATCCCATGATGCTCATATAACTCACGTCGCGCATACCGCTCATGTGCTATGATGCTCACACAACTCATATCGCTTGGATCACTCTTCCTGGTACCCCATAACAGCACTCACCTACAGCAGCATCACGCGGTTTGTCAGAACAACCTAACCAACGCGCGATGGGTGCCCTTAGCGACACTCGACAACTCAACACACGAATCAGCTCTGTGCCGCCACACTCGCCCTATGTTTCCATTCTTGTGCTCTACAACTTTTCTCTCTTTTTTTGTTTTACGTTCGCGGCCTCTTCCCTCCCCCTGCTCCTTGAGAGCTGTCAGTGATGCCGCCCATGTTAGCAGCAGCCTTTCGCGCCTCCCTTTCCGCCTCGGCGCTTGACTGCATAAGTGTGACAACACAGACGGGGATGCGACCAGACCGACGGAAGGGGCGGGAATGTGGTGATTCACCGATTTAGAACAGCACTCCCGTTTCAGGTGCGTATGACTTGGATTCAGACTTGAACGGTTGTATACGCAAGGCAGTATGTACCAGGGATGCGTGTTGCGGCCGGAAAGGTGCGACCGTCGGGCGTTGGCGTCAAAATGGAGAACTTTGCGAACGTCGCCCGCGAACGTCAACGGCAAAACCTAACAAGGCGTTGGATCGTCCCCGTTCTAGTTTTTTATTCATTTGTGGGCTGCTTACTTACTGCAAACAGTCGCAGCGACGGCAGGAGGCGGTCTTGCGTCAGGGGTCTCTGTTGTCCTGTTTTTCATATTTTGATCCTAACGTGAATGATAGTGATGCGTATAGTCCATAGATCTCTTAATCTTACCGGTATCATTTTCATTGGTACCAGGTAATAGAGCAGCAGTGAAAAAAAAGTGAAATGCGCAACAAGTTTGTAGCCAGAGAAAGTGCATTGCAAGCATGAACTACCAACAGCTGTACCAGTCCGCAAACGTATCCCAGCTGCTGTTGAGATGCTGAGACTACAGACGATGCTGTTGTGGCTTTGCAGCAAGCGGCGCAACCACGTCAATTACCAAGGGGCTCCCAAATTATATACCCCGTACAAGGTTTTCTCTCCAGGGGTCATTTCGAAAATAACGTAAACGTCTTTTTTTGCAAACGTCTTGTCAATATGCGAACGCGAACGAACGTGTAACACGCAACACGCATCCCTGGTATGTACTGTCAGTAGTAATCTCCTGATTGACCTGACCAGTATATTCGCCTGTAGTTTCACCTTACGTACGCCCAAGAACACGCCATGTTAGAGTACGAAAACCCGCTTAATGCGCTCCGGGAGGAGAGAGGGGAGACAGTATACTGCTGCAATCCAGTGTACTGATTGATTTTGACGACAGTATAATCGCTACTGACTGAGTCAGCCAGTGCCTAGCCCTACAATTTTACACTCACAGGGCCCTAAAAAACACGCCCACTACATGTAATCGCCGTATGATACGTATGTGCGACCTCGTCAACCGTCAACTAAAAATATCACACTGGACGGAAATAGAAGGATCGTTTGCTATTCATTTTAATATGACAATGGTTGTTATGTTTACGTCCGGAATGGTAAGAAAATAGTGCCAGCGCGCAGCAGCACGAATGAGTAGCACCATGCCTGCCAGCGTGTCGAGCAAATACCTGGATTGTCTACACCTGGTACACCAGTTACCGAAAGTACAATCTTACGGAGGGGCCATAGTAATAACCAGGATCCATGCCACAGTAATAATCAGGACCCATTCTACACACCAAAACCTATAAATTCCAATATTATTAGTGAGAAAATTCGGTCCTGATTACTGTGTTCCACCGTAGTAGTACTATCAATACTATTGCTGTACTATCAATCCTATTGTAGTACTATTAATACTATTGTAGTACTATTAATACTATTGTAGTACTATTAATACTATTGCTGTAGCCCTTCGGAGTGGAGTCCTACCATCCCCTAAACGAGTAGCCTCTAAGTTTCCTCCTTGTGGCCGATGATATAATGTCACGTACATGATATACGATACGCCACTCTGTTCTTCTACCAAGTACAAGAAAAAGGTCGCCAAGGGATATACCATGAATTGAGGCGTTACGCAGCGACGGGTGACGGGGCGGCCCCAACCCACCTCGGGAGCGCGCATGGACATAAAAAGTGGGCAGTTAAAAAGCTCTCCGAGATGTTTTGTCAACATCAGATCGTGAGGCTCCAGGGTGGCGAGTAGCTCCAGCCTCACCAAGGACAATAATGCTGGTCTGGATACTATCGTGATAAAGCGGCAGAGGATAGCTGAAACGATACTGCTGCGCAGGGCATAATCAGCTGTACGCGCTTGATATCAGATCTGGCTACGAAGTACGATATATCGCGTTTAACTCGCGATTTCTGCTTGAACGAAGTTGTGAACCAGACTGCAAATGATATTCGGAGCCCCCAGGAGGAGTTTTTTGTGGCCTCAAAACAAGGAAACTTCAAGAGATAATACCTCTTGCTCTTGTATTTGGCGGACGAGGTATCTTTCGAGTCGTAAGAGGTTCCTTTTTAGCAATACAATACGTATTTCACGATAAATCCAAGTGGTTAGCCCCCAAGGGGGGTTAAGACAGACACGCGGCTGGTCAAAATAACTCGCCTTCGCTTCATCCCCTGGCCCCAGCATGGCCTCCGCCTCGTTATCCGCCCAAACCCCAGCATCCTTATCTTCGTCCTCGGAGTCGCTGTCCGCGCCACCCCTCCGCCTGCCCTTCGCGTGCCGCTTTGAAGACCCCCTCTCATTGCGACTATCCTCCTCCTCCCCTTCCTCGTCCTCATCCTCCTCGACGTCGAAAAGTTGTTCCCTCGCCTTTCGCTCCTTCTTTTTTTGCCGTGCGATCTGGAGTGAGGGCAGCCAGAGTAGGCGGTGGGGGGGGGGGGAGGGAGTGGTTGCGGTTGACCACACAATTTGAGCGAGTCTACGCTTGAGGGGCATATCGATATATACCTGGTACCAGGTAATTGCCAACCATCACGGTCAACCTTTGACAGCCGCCACCGTCAAGTAATATCAACCATCGAGCTCGACAATTGTCAAAAGAATATAATGCGCACATCGGACACACATCACATCAGATCAGTCAGATCACCATATTTCACGGTCTACACATGTCGGGACATATATATATATAGATCCCTGATTGGGCGCATGCTAACCTGCTGTAGCTTTTTTCTGAGGTTCCTTGCTCAACCCTTTTAGTAGTGCAGTGTACATCTACCTGAAGTTGACTCTGATTCCAAGTGACTTGTTCCCACTACGGGAGGTCAGTCGTAAAGAAGTCAAGGAGCTCGACAAACACACACACTGAATTCGGGAAAAATGGCATCCTTCACCGCTTTAGGACTGCACTCCCGTTTGGGGAACGAATCACTCTAATTTTACGTAGTTTGTTCCCAAAACGGGGCAGCAGTTTTGGCCCAAAGGGGTCGAGTCAAACCCATGAACAACCCCACGGCTACCGTGAAATACTGCAATCCTATTAATGGTGGGATAGCAACGGTGTCGGCTAGGTATATAGTTCCTCAGTTGAAAAGCAGTGGCATCCGTCCATCCGTCCATCGCTCATGAACATCTTGACCAGAAAGTGATGCCCTACTGTCGCAGCACGCGTCATTTCCGTCATCCTGAGCGGTAATGGTAGCTACCGTACAGAGGCTCCCCCACTTCAGGAGCTCTACGTATAACCCCCGTACCCAAGACCTGACCTCAAACAAAAAAGAAAAGCGCAAAACCCGAGGGGCTATCCCATGGCCTGTCCCCTTTAGGGCTGCGGTCCCGTTTCGGGCACAAACTACTTGGAATATGAGTGGTTCGCCCCGACAAAGGAGACTGCAGATCAAAAAGGGGCTAGCGCTATTCGAAAAAAAGTGAAAACACACATATACCAGTACCTGGTATGACTTCCGGAGATACTCAGGATTCTTCAGTTGAGGAGCATGTCTTAAGGTCAGAGACATTGTGTCGGTCATAATTTTTTCGCCCGAAAAAGTGCCACTTCTACATCTTAGCACGCGTCGAGGAACCACTTTAATCAGGACTCATCACATTCACAAACACCAACATATTGCAGTACATTTCAGTATTTTTCACGAAGCAAACTTGGTCCTGATTACTATAGCACACATTTGCCGGGTGGAACCTGTGTGACTCGGCTCTTGGTGCCGCACATGTTTCACCTGGTGGGATAAACGTATGATGCGGCTCTGTTGCTCTGTTGCACAACCCATCAAAAACGGCGGCGACTGTAGGATCTAGATGAACTGTAAGTAGCTCATACAGGATTTTCCGTTGCGCCAGGCGTCTCCATCGTGTGTGTCATCTGCCCGCCGGGTTGCTGTGGTCGACACGTCTCAACCATCGTGGTCAAACCAATATCAAAGAATCGTGAATAACCAAACCATCAACCATCACGTTCAACTGCCATTTACCACGGCCGTCAAACCTTTTAGTTCACCATCGCGGAATTCAGGGGCCTGGAATACCACTCTGATTGGGACGCCACTAATCCGCAGCAAGTACAGGTGGTGGACGTGTTTTGAATCCTCGCAGGCGGAATTGAAGCTTCCAGAGACCGGTTGGTAGTAACATTAATGTAGTGTCTAAACGGTCCTTATATTCTGTACAGAGGGATACACAAGTAAACAAGCATGGCCTTCGAACGACAACACAATCGCAGCCGCGAGAAAGCGACTGAAGGGCGAACGATGCCCGATCGACGCGAAGCCCGCTGTGGCAACAGGCTTACGACTGCTTATAGCTGCCGTGGAAGAGCCCAACGCTCCAAACGAGCACGTAGAGCGGTTCAGTGTTGACGAACAGTAAACGTCAAAGTTTTTTACGACAACCAAAAACAGGTCTGGATTACGTGCCGTGGCAAGATTATACGTATATCACTCCATGACCGCTCCGTCGCCAATGATTAGGCTGTATTTCAGACTGCGGGGGTCCCTCACTAGAATCAATATGCATGTATGTACCGATTAAATTTCGCTGGCCGCTACGTATGACTTTCGGTTTTCGGGCTGTACAGCTGTATATACTGAAAAAATGCAACGGCTGGTGAGCCTTTCGTCTTTTCCGCCTGCACAAAAACATCATCGGGTTGTACCTTGAGTCACCCGACGTCCGAATGCCTCCGAGCGGAAACCTTGTAACCGATATTACGTGATATACGAGTGCCATACCAGGCAAGAGAGTACTTCGCGCGAAGTACAGGTATAAAACAAAGAGCCTGCTGGATCAACACGCACTAGATACTGCAAACACGCACGTCCCGTACGCGTTTTTGACGAGCGCCGAGACTTTCCAACATCCTCGGTCAGACTTTCCAACATCCTCGGTCACACCAAAGCACGATTCGATCCAACATCAAACCCTTTCACACAGGGGACAGGAAGATCATATACATATCATCTTCAGATCATGATCTTGATATTTCAAGGCAGATATATTTTCCAATCTTGTATGATCTGATGCATGATCTGTACGATCCAGGTCGTGTTTCTGGGTGGGAGCCGTATAATCTGCATGATCTAGCGCATGTTTCCTGAGTTGGATCTTCCCTATAAGGCAGCTCCTGCACGGCATTTCATAACGGCAGGCGAGGAACTAGATGATCTACTGTTAACAGACAGTTCGATAGATCAGATAGATCAGTTAGATCATGATATCTCCGAGGTGTGGCACCCTCGCCACCGTCCCCCAACCCTGACCTTAACCCTAACCCTGACCCCACGAGGCTAAACAGCGGAACTTGCCTGGATGGCGGCCAGGTACTGCCCGTACTTGTTGCCGAAAATGTTTTTGTTCCCCCCCGCCCCCGTCGCGCACCCTCGGCACCCTGTGTTGACGTCTTCGACCACGGTCCCTGCGGACAGACACTTCTTCGGCACCTGCAATAGAGCGTAATATATTAATACTAAAAAAAGTAGAAGCAGATATCTGTGTTAATGGAGAAAAGAGCGAGCCAAACGATTTGGGATTTTGAGGACAGGCAAAACAAGTGGTGTAAAAGCAGCCACGCCAATTAGCGACCAGCTTTCTAGGGAGCATCCAAGGGGCACCAGGAAAACGAGAAATCAATGCAGACCTATCATATTCGTAGGTCCTTTCGTCCATACAATAATTACACCAGGGCAGGGCGGTTCAACTTGTACCGCAGGGGACACGTGATCAGCAATATTTGCAAATTTCGCTCACATGTTACGAAACACAGCTGAAAAAAATAGTCTACTTCGTGTATGACCTTACACGTCTGCTCGACACATGGGACAGGTCAGATATATCAGACAGATCGGACAAATCAGACAGATCAGACAGATCAGATAGATCATATGGATCAGATAGATCAGACAGATCACACAGATCGTATAGATCCCCTTTATCCCAATCTGCCGTCATGATGTGATGTGCAGAAGCTATATGATGTCGAGAGCCAACCCAAGAAGCACGCCCTATATCTCAGCAGAACATGCGGCTACCAATTTGCCACCTAAGCTAGAGCACACAGATCTACAGATCAGGATGTATCTATTTGCCCTGGAATATCTAGATCGTGGAGTGGGAATGATGTATATTATATATGCATGATCTGTCTGATGCGCGTAAGTGTGAAAGGAAAGCAGGCCGAGAAACTTGTTGGGTACAAGAGCATTTACAAGGCCGGTCATTGGCTGTCAGGCACTGCCGGGTACCGGTATAACATTACGCAAACGCTACTGCCGAGAAACAAGAGCTACGTATCTCGTACGAGAAAGACTCACCCTGCAGATGCTGACAGTCCCGAACTTGTAGTTCTTCGAGTTGATGACGTATGTGCTGCACAGCCGCTCGTATCCCGGCTTCTTCCACTTGGCCATTAGTGGGCCGTCCACCAGTTTCTGCGAGAGGAAACACAAAAAAAAGGGTTGGTTGTCGCATAAGCGTCGTATAGATACGGTAGCAGCCTAAAGCGCGTTGGCGAATGCCAGAGGAGGGCGGAGAGATCACGAACATATAAATCTGCCGGTGCAGAAATACGTACTGCTGTTCATTGTAGGTCTGCATCCATCGATAGCCATCGCAGAACAGCTAAGATCAAAAACCAAACCACAGCAACCGCAACGTTCCTGGCACTATTCACTATTCACACGAGGACAAAATAATAGTACACTGTAGTTTTACCGGCTTCTGGTACATAACTAAGTCGCGAATAAATCCATGGCCTTCACCAAGAAATAAGGGCACCAACAAAAAAGCCTGGGAACCCTAATCTTGCACAAGGTTTACAATAGTCACGGCTTTAAGCCGTCAACCAGCCTGCTTCATTACATACAATGCAAGCAAGCAAG
>JBBMHQ010074332.1:0-12517 GCA_037834295.1 Postelsia palmaeformis
AGTCCGAATGCTGAAGGCCGAGGTGATTGAGACCCTGCTGTACGGGTGTGTGACGTGGACCCTCAGGGCGGAACACTCTGCCAAGCTTCGAACGGCTCACCACCAAGTCCTGTTGCGAGGCATTGGCTTTCAACGCCGACTTCGCACTGACCATTCCACCTTCTCGTACTCGAAGGCCCTCAAGATGACGCGTAGCGAGAGCATTGAAACGACCATCCGTTAACGGCGGCTTTTCTTTGCGGGTGGCGTAGCACGGCAAATCAAGGAGCGATTACTCAGTCGGGTGATGTTCGGGACGATGGCTGGTGGGGAGAACCCGAGACCTGACGGACAGTCCAAGACTTGGCATAGATGCATAGTCGAAGACCTCAGGGAGTTCCGAGCCATCAAAGGGTCAACGGAAGTTGCCCCCTTGGTGTTTGAAGTTGAGACCGCGCTGTGGCCCACTGAAGCAAAAAAGGCGGGCAAGTGGTACCGGGGGATCCTTGAAGCAGCCGCACTGTTCATGGTGAGGTGGCACGAGTCTGAGGCTGAGATGAGTAGGCAGCGCCGCGCATCCGCCGTGGGTGGCGTTCAAGGGAAAGAGGGGGGGGGGGCAACAGGAAGAGTGGCCGAAAACCCGACCAAGAAAATGCGGAGAGGGAGAGGAACAGGAGAAGGAGTAGAAATGAAGCAGCTGCGGTGGAAAAAAGTAGGAAGGAGATGCCCGACAGGATAGCAAGGCCCCAGGCCGACCAGGGAGTAGAACATGACTGCTGTACTACTCGTGCCACCAACTGGTGCAGCTGGTTCGAACGTGGCCCTTCTTTGTCTTCTCTCCTTTTTATATTCTTCAATTAAGCACTCCCGTCAGGGTGATCCCGTGCTGTCCAGCCGTTTCCCTTAACAGACGTTCGTTTACGTGGCCGGAGGAGAGGTGAGAGTGGTGGACATCAATACACCTGTCACTTTCCCCAACAATAAGTGGGCACCTACCCGGAGTAAATATAGGTGCAGCAGTCATGTCTATGTGCCTAACCTCAAGGTCCGTCCGATCCGATTCTGTAAGGGCTTAAGCTGCCGCAGTACGAAGGGGGGCGGGAAAAAGCCCGTGGACAAAGTGTTATCCTGACTGTCCATGAGCCGAATGTCTTCGAATACGCTCATGTCTGTCTCTTGCATCCTGGGGTCGGCGACCAGAGGTCCAATCCTCATCACTCCATCCTCTACTCCTACTACCGATCCTACATCTGCTTCGGGGTTAGGGGATACAATAAGCCACAGGCACTACACCGCTGTCGGTGGGCTGGAAACTTGAATCCTGAGGTCCTACGCTGTTAGAGCCCGGCGAGAAGTCATCACCCGCAATCACTTTCCCTTTTACATATGGTGGGAATAGCGACGGGAGTCAGACGCCGCGGGCCCTGCCCTAGCTACGAGGGGAGAGAGGGGGCAAGGGGGGAAGGAAGTAAAACACCAGACCCTGAAGTAATGCCAGGCTTACCAAGCGAGGGGGGTGGAATACCAGACATGGCAGCCACAAGAGCAAGTCCTGCAGTGGGGTTCGGGTCTGTCGGGTCCATACGAGTCGCATGAAAACGAGATACGACCGAACTACGAGGGAAGGTCAGACTGTTGTCGAACAAGTGTACACCGCCCTTGTCTATGATGAGCTTTGCCACGCTTGGGCCTGGTGTAATGGAGAAAACTTGAATCAAATACCCTCTATCACATATACTCCCGTCAACCATATGTCTTCGAGTGCATCTTTAGGTTGAGGCTACCTACTCCTGTCACCATCATCTCCTTCCCATCCCCAACCAAAACCTTCTCCTTCCCACAGGAATCTCTACCCAGTCGCTTGCTGTATAACGTGGCCTGTGTAACCACGCGGCGTGCTCCAATGGCGCAGGTCGAGGAGAGAAGATAAGATACTTGTGCAATGAATTATACGCAACGCACACGAGGTTGGATCTATACCGTTGTATCAGAGACCCCACCGCATAAACCACACACTGGAGGTAAACCGCACCAAGATTGTCACCGGCTTCACCACTCACATATAGACAGGCAGTATTGTTATCATCAAAGCCCGGGTCGTATCACTACCATCAGCGACTGCGTCCGGAGGAGCAGCTCTACCCCTTCTGCCACGAGGCATACTGATTAATGCCTAGATAGATAATATGAAACCCCACAATATTCGCAGACATGTATCAAGCTACCGCATACCACAAACAGCCCCCCTATTCGATGAGCGATACGATAGGTCTCGAATATCTTATCAAAAATTGCCAGGTGAAACGGCAAGTCCCAAAATCCATAAATAAATCATTGCCAAGAAAAAATGGAAACCCCAAATTTCATCCTTCATCGCTGCCAAGGTAAGACGGCAATCCCAAATTTCACCCTCCAGAATTGCCAATGCAAAATGGCAATCCCGAAACCAAATATTTTAATCTTGATTCCAGGATAGACCTCCTAAAATATATCAAGACAGCAACTATGGGAAGGGAAGCAAACCCAACACGCGTAAATATTTTGGTAAAACCTTCAAACATAATCAATAACACCGTCTTCACATTGATATCGTACCGCCCGATAGCATCGCCCTCCCTGTTGTGTACTCTCTGGAAGCAGAACAACGGGACGTCTCTGATGTAGGACATATCAAATCGAACTATATAAGCCCCTCTGCTATCAATCGGTGTTTACTCCGGGAGTATGCAAGAGTCAACAACAAACTGCGTCTGAATTTATAAGGACCATGGACACTAGTAATTTTGGGTCCCCTGTACGTTGTGCATACTTAACCAATAGTAAACAGGTACGTCACGCTTCATCAGGACCATCGGCATACCCTATTGGCGTATTCACATTACTCAACACATGAGTATATCCCAATACTTTCTCCAATCCCCTGAAATAACTCTTCTCCGTTCTCATCACCCAGTACCCTAAAATATCCTAAACCAATAAATAGATGAACGTAACCACCACCTATTCATGACAAAGTTGCGGTGAAAACGGAACGCTTCCGTGTGCAAAGGCTTAGTGAGGAAAGCAACATGCTGCGATGCCGGCGATACGTGGATAAACTCGAATTTTCCATAGCAAGACGCTCCCGAAGGAAGTGATTGCGGGCATCAATGTGCTTACTGTTCGAAGTGGCCACAGGTTTTTCCGCTAGATGTGTCGCCCCTCGGTTACCTTCCTTCACCGTGATACATCCAACAACGCGGTGCGGGAACATAAAACTCCAGAGATACCGCATAAAAATCGTCTCGCGGAAACCGGTGGTCATCGCCAGATACTCTGCCTCTGTGGACGAAAGGATAATGGATTTCTGCGTCGTAGAGTAGAACAATGCACAGGAATCAGCGCACATGACAACTCCACCAGAGACAGACCTCCGGGCATTGGCCTCGTGTGCGTAGTCCGCATCCACGTACGACGCAAGCTGAACTCCCTTACTCAGACCCCTCTGGAAAGAAATACCGCACGTACTCGTAGATTTTATGTACATAAGGATGTGCAATGCTGCCTGCCAATGCAATAACTTTGGTGCTGCAGAGTATCTTGCCACCGCCCGAACCGCGCTAAGGATGTCCGGGCGGGTCTGGTTCGCCAGCCACATCAAATGCCCTACCAGCGACCGGAAAGGCTCATCAACGTCTGGTTCATCCTTGTCGAACACCTCGAGCTTAAAGCCAACCACCGAAGGAATGCACTTGCCGCGTGTGACACCAAACTTCGCTACGATGCTTTCAGCGAAAACCTGCTGTGATACCGTCAATATTCCTGCATCCTTGTCTCGAGAGGATCGGCAACCTGCGCATCACCGCAACTCCCCCATGTTGTTGATAGGAACGAACTGGTTCAGGTCCCTACAAAACTGGTCACACCTACTATTAAGCCCCATCGCAAACATGTTATCCACATGCACCACTACTACGATATAAACGGCCCCCGCTTTCACCAAATGCATGACACACGCATCAGCCTCACACTGTTCAAACCAAAGACTCCTCATACCACGTACCAAGGGTTGACCCCATTGCCGCAACGCCTGCTTCAAACCATACAGGCTGCGACATAACTTGACCACCTTACTAGACATCGACCCGCACCCCTTGGGGAGGCGCATGTAGACGTTCTCGCCTAGCTCTGACGAAACAAACGTCTGCTCGGCATGATAATGACATAAATCTGATCCCAACTCGCACGCGATGTCAGCGATCAAACGAATGCTTGCAACGGATGCGCACGGGGGATAGGAGTCGAAATAGTCAACTCCTGCACGCTACCCAAAGCCTCTTGCTACCAACCTGGCCTATGCTTGCACTACTCTGTTTGATTTGTTAACCTTCCGAGAATGAACCCACTTAACAGATATCACATTGATTCTGTTTCGTTGCTACGCGCCTCTGTCCTTCTCGTCCACCACGGCACCGAACGTCTCCGCGCGGTACAAGCCATCAAATTCAGTGTCCATGGCGTGAAACCACATGTCTCCGTGTTCATCCCCGCACGCTCCGCGACATGAATCGGGCGTTACCAGCCCACTCGCAGGGCATGGAGGCAGTTCAGAGGCGGGCATGTACGGCGGAGACTAGACAGCGATCACAATGGCGATATCCTCCCGCGCAGCTAGCATCGAAACGAAGCCATGCTGCGTACCCAGGCCCCCCTGCTGCCGCGACGCCGGCCGCGTCACCGCTGGCGATACCCGCGGCTGCTGCTGCTGCTGCACCGGCACCTCCGACATAGTAGGCGGAGGTGCGGGCGAGGAGTCTGGCGGTGCAACGGCTGCGGGCGGCGCAGGGGGAAGGGACACGGGCAAGGACTCCGTCGGTGTAACGGTCGTTGGCGTCGGCTCCTGCTGCTGCGGTACGGATGACGCAGCAGGCAGGGGCGTGAGCGAAGACTCTGGCGTTACACCACTCTATGGCTTCGACGGCTGATACCACACCTCGAAGCCCTGCGGCGCTTGCGGTTGCTGAGCTGGATCATCGATAGCCCCGCGACGGAGACCCGGCTATCGCGGTCCCTCCATCGAACGGCGCGCGCCGATAGCCTCAGATCACATTGGTCAAGTAGCTCGCGATGCCGGATGGCGGCAACATGATCTTGCTGCAATCCGAGGCGTGGTCGTTGCCGGACTTCAAATAGAAGTATGGCTCGCCCTTCGGCTCTGACTTAGCCACCCGCTTAACCTTGTGGCGTCCCGGCATCATGTATGAGGGCACCGGGCCCCTGTCAGGCCTTTCCTGGAACTTCTCGAACGAGCACACCATGTCGGGCTTTTCATCCACTCGTGCCATAAGGTTGAGCGCGTCGCACATTCACGTCCATGCTTCCAGCCACGTGCGATCGTAGTTGAGTGCCTTGGACGGAAACTCCACACCATCGAACATGGTCTTGAACTCCAAGAATGCGGCCTGACCTCTTTCGGCAACAAGACCTAGCTTCCGCTTCACCCGCCGGTTGCGCTTCGGACCGTCGACGGACGTGAACTCGCGGCGGATGTTGTTCTCGGCCATCAGCCTTTGGAATCCGGTGTTAGTGGCTTCGGAGGCGTTGTCCGTGCGAAGGCATTCAGGCTCTACGTAGGCATTTACGGCCGCCTGGAAAGTGCGGAAAACCGAGAGTGATGGGTGTCGCGCTCATATCCGGCAGAAATACCGGCCAGCCCATGTTGGTGACGCCGTCGACGATTATCAAACATTACTGAGCGCCGCCCGATGACGTCGGCATGGGTCCTGCGAGGTCGGCGGACAGGCACTACATCCGCTTCTCAGCATGGCACGATATGGATTTTGCAATGGCTTTACGGATCCCCTTTCCCCCCGCGCACCCGTCTCAATACCCCAGACGTCCCGTCACCTTGATGCCCACTTGACGAGCAGTCTTACTTAAAGCCGCATCGTGGGTGTGGCCAACTGAGCAGCGCAGGTCGTTGATGTCTATCCATCTCTGCCCACCAGGCCTCAACACTGCAGCAGCAAGTGCGGGGGGTTTATCGTGCCTCGCTGCCCGAGTGGCCTCGACGTAGTTACCGAACTTCTTCTTGCGGAAGGACACGCGTCCGTTAAGCATGTATGCCCCGTTGTGGTCAAGAGTAATGACGTGTTCCTCTTGGATCATGTTGGACGAGCAAAGGTCAAAAGGGGTCCCAGGCACAAACGCCACATTCCTCAGAGTCACTGCTACGTTCTCAGCACAGTGCATCACTAAATCGACACAACCGAACAACTCCACCTCCATTTTCTCTCCATCGCCTATGATCAAAAACGTTTCATCGGGGGTAGGGGGTCTCTTGTTGTGAAATAGTGCACAATCACCAGTGCAATGGGTTGACGCAGCACTATCTCCAACCAGAATCTTACTCCCAGACCTTGTTGTCCTCACAATACCATCACCAACAGAAATAACATGCCACTTGCCTAAAAACATTAAAAGCGTACAAAAAGGGTAGGCCACTCGACCTGCTGCTCGCTACTGGACGTCGCTTGGCTTCTGATAGTCGAGGAAAGCGATCCACCCTCGTAGGCTCCACCTGCTGGCTCTGGCGGTCCCTGCACTCCGCCCTCCTGCACTTCATCGTGACGTTATGGATCGCCTCCGCCCATACCGCCCCCACCCCATTGTGATCACCTCCACCCATACCGCCGCCGCCACATTACTGTTCGCCTCCGTCGATACTGCCCCCACCCCAATGCTGTTCACCTCCGCCCATACCACCCCCGCCCCACTGCTGTTCGCCTCCGGCCATACCGCCCCCGTCCCATTGCTGTAAATCGCTGCTGAAGTGATCTTGAGGGGCCCAAGGGTCATGCGGTGGGGCCGCGACAATGTGTGCATGCATACGGGTGACAGGAGCGGTGCGGCATTGCCTGGTCATATGACCCAAAGCGCCACAAGTGCTGCAGACCCCCGGAAAAGCGTTCGGCGCTCGGCAAATTCCGGAATTATGCCCGAGAGCACTACACCGGTCGCCCTTGTACACTTCCCCCATCGACGCTCCTGGAGGCGGAGGTGATTGTGACTGGTACCACCCCTTTCCGGTGTTACCTGCCCCACCAACGCCCCCCGGCCTCTGCGGCTGCGGCTGCTGCGATCGAGGTGAGTGCTGCTGCTGGTAACTATGGCCTCCACTCCCACGCCGCTGCTGTTGACCTCCCCCCAGCTTTCGCTGCTGCTGCTGCTGCTGCTGCTGCTGAGCGTCGCCACCGTACTGCCGCTATTGCTGCTACTGTGGCCGTGGCGCCTCTATACTGCCACTGCTGCTGCTGCTGCTGCTGCTGTCCATACGACCGCTGCTGCTGTTGCTGTTCAGACGATCGCTACTGCTGGTACTCCTGCTGCTGTGACCCGGCGCCTCCATGCTGCCGCTGCTGCTGCTGTTGCTGTCCATACCACCGCTGCTGCTGCTGTTGCTGTTCATACTGCCACTGCTGCTGCTGTGGCCCACCGCCTCCATACCTGCCCTGAAAACCCCCACCAACGGCGAGGGAGTGGGGGTCTGCTGACGGCGCTGGAGCCAGTGACACGACCGCTAACTTCCGCTCGTGACCACAAGTGCAGCTGATTGCGCCCATCAAACTTGGGTACCCTCATGCTATTTTGCGACGACAAGATGAGCGCCGAGGGAGTCTGGTGACGGTAGTCGGGCTCCGGCACGGGCTGCCTCACACTTGCCTGCTACATGGGCCGCCCGCTCCTTCCAGTGGTACCCCCCTGAGCCGCTGCATCGGCATACATCCTTAACGCTCTCTCCGCTGCCACCGTCGCGTCCCGGTCAGCCGCCATCGCGTCCCGGTCAGCCAACGTCGCGTCTCGCTCGACCAGGTTGGTCAAAACCTCCGCAAGTTGCTGCCGAAGCAGCCCCATCTCCTCGGCCTTAACAGCAACCCCTCAGCAAACTCCGGGCCCGGACACCCACGAGTATTGTGTTTCAATATGCTTACTGTATGACGCGGCCTGTGTAACCACGCCGCGTGCCCCCATGGCGCAGGTTGAGGAGAGAAGATAAAATACTCGTGGAATAAATCAAACACAACACACACCAGGTTGGGTCAACATAGTTCTGTCAGAGACCCTACCACACACAGGAGTTAAGCAGCACCAAGATTGTTACCGGCTGCACCACTCACATGAAACAGGCAGTACCGTTATCATCAAAGCCCGGGTCGTACCATTAACACCAGCGACTGCTCCCAGAGGAGCAGCTCCACCCCTCCAGCCACAAGGCACACTGAATAATGCCTCGATACATAATACGGAACCCCACGATATATGGAACCCCTAGTATCCACAGACCTGTATCATGCTACCGCATACCACAAATACACCAAACTAACAACTGTCCCAATACACAATTTACATCATCCCAAACGGCCAACCCGGCGATCCCCCCGGAAAGTTCCCGGAGAAAGTATTCAACACAATCTGAAATAACCCACGCTCCAACCCTCTCCGAAGTTCGAGAGCCGGACCCGCCTGCGAGGGTAGCGCCGGAAATTCCACCCCGAAGCTCTCCGAAAACCCAACCATCACCCGGAAGATAGCAGAGAATGCTACCCTCCCCGAACGCAATCTTCAAAATTCGCCTCGAGCCTCCCCCGGAAACGCGAGCCACTGTTAAAACATTCAACACCCTCAAAGATAACTAACACGGCAATCCTCCCGAAGCGCGAGGGTGGCGCCCGAATTTCGTCTCCCCGAACTCAGGAAATAAATAATCCCCTTTCCCAGAAAACTTATCCACATCGTTCCCTCATTATCCACTCGCGTGCGTGCGCTGAAAATTTTAGCTTGTACCGTCTCTCCTTCGTTCAGCTGCGAATTCTCCTTTCTCCTTCTCTGCCTTCTTCAGATGTTGTTGTCGAGTATTGCTGTTGATCATGATGAAGATGCTGATAATATTCATGCACCAGGCCTAGAGGCAGCCTACGTTATGTACCGGTAACATGATTGGAGTATGATTGCTCAAGAACAATAACTGCTGTTGTCGTTGTCATTGCCGTTTTTCAAAAACCCGTTTCGAACAACGAATACGGGGCGTGTTTTTGTGTTTGTGTGTTGATGAATACAAGGATAGGTGAAGTACTCTAGCCTGCTGCCGCGATGTCCCACACTATAGGGCCTGGAGTACTCGAACGAATGTACTTTAAGCACATACAAGCTGTGTCGGCTGCGTATTTCGTTTGTGGACACGAGAGGAGCTCTATTAGTAGAACCTACAGTAAAAATCTACTGTAGTGTCCAGATCTCTCTACTGCGCGTACTCGTATTAATAAAAACAGAGTGATTAAGTACGTACGGTATCATCGTCAACGAAAGCACGTCATCACCGTACTGACTCGGTGTGGACGAAGAAAAAGTTTGGCCTCAGTCTCTTGATGGCTTCGCTGCACCAAACCCAAGCCACAACAACCACAGCAACCACAACGACCACAACAGCAACAACGGCAATGCTGTTAGCAACTCACCCGCGAAGGCTGTGACTGAGGGCGCCTCCTCGCACTTCCGCCTTCTGGAGATAACCAAGCCGGAGGTCGGCGGCACGAGCAGTTCGCCGCGCTTCTCATGAGCGCCACTGACAACAGGTAAGGGTATAACCGGTGTACGAGTGTATCTGATTGTTGTGTGACACCAATTTGTGGCGGTTTGGATCTTTGCGTTTCACTACTGGGTACTATATATATTTATAACAGCTTACGATTATAAGCACCGACCGGCTGACAGACTGGAAGACACAAAAAACCCTGTACCCCGGTATTTAGTTTTTTAGCTTTTTTCAGCGTATATCCCGGTACCTCTGGGAGTCGCCACACGTCGTCCCGAAAACCGAACTGACCCACCAATAATCTACACCGTCCAAAACGAAGCTTCTAGAAAATCAAACCATCTCCCGCAAAAAGCATAGAATGTTACCCTCCCCGAACGTAACCTTCGGAATTCGCCTCGGGCCTCCCGCAAAAACCCGAGCCACCGTAAAAACAATCAGCATCCTCAAAAATAACCAACACCGCAGCTCTCCCGAAGCTCGAGGGCGGCGCCCGTCCGCGAGGAAGTTGTCGCCCGGAATTTCACCTCGAACATTCCCAAACTATTAGCCTCCCCGAACGCAATCTTCGAGAATCGCCCCAAACCTTCCCCCAAAATCCGAGCCACCGCAGAAAAAAACAACACCATACACACAACCAACACCGCAATCCTCCCGAGGCTCGTTCTGGCGCCCGTCCACGAGGATCGTGGCGAAAATTCCCGGACTATTAGCCTCCCCGAACGCAATCCTCGAAAATCGCCTCAAGGCTTCCCCCAAAATCCGAGCCACCGCAGAAAAAAACAACACCATACACACAACCAACACCGCAATCCTCCCGAAGCTCGTTCTGGCGCCCGCCCACGAGGAGAGTGGCGCCAGGAATTCCACCTCGAAACTTCCCGAAAATCCCTGTATCCCAAAAGTAATCCATACCATCAAATACCCTCGCTGCACCCCTTTTCCGAAGCTTGAGGGAGGCGTCTGTCCGCGAGAGTGGCTGGCTCTTGGAATTCCACATCAAAACTTCCCGATAATCAAACCATCACCCGGGAAATAGCAGAAAGTGCTACCCTCACCCGAAATAATAGACACCTAAAAGAGTCAATACGTAGCGAGAGTGGCTGGCTCTTGGAATTCCACATCAAAACTTCCCGAGAATCAAACCATCACCCGGGAAATAGCAGAAAGTGCTACCCTCACCCGAAATAATAGACACCTAAAAGAGTCAATACGTATGTATCTCTTTTGTCATGCTGATCCAAGATGTGATAAGGTACCCGGACAACGATGTCAGTGATGACGATCCACAGGAGAAGTGTGACGCAGGTGTCTGTGCTTGGTCAAACTCAGACGCAGTTCGTCATGATATTTTTTTATGTTATAGATGTGCGGCTTGCTCAGATAGGCAAAAGACGGGTGATCAAGAAGGGGGGGGGGGAGTAGATGGCTTTGAAGACAGGAGTGTTATCTGTCTTCAACCGGCTATCATTTACTGGCAAGGGGACACATATCACCCTCAACTTCAATAGTACAGCACCCCGTGAAGTCTGACGCACTAACACAACACGTACGTATATCCCTGTCTCTCCTCGGCTACTTAGATATTAGCCTGCGTATCGTTTCTGCAAATACAAGTATCTTATTCCAGACGGCAAACGGGGTACGTGCACGAAGGAATACTAGCCTGCGTATCGGTGTTACAAATACGAGATATCTTTTTCCAGACGGTTAGAAGGGTAGGATCCAATATCTAGAATACTTCCAACGGTCCCTACTGGTGGTTGGTCTATATACTACAAACCAAGGTACTCTATCCCATTAGCCCACCCTTAATAGCCGTAGATGCAGATCCCACGACGATATACATATGGCTACTAAGACATCGGAAAATCGAAAGAGGGGGTCGAAGATACTGCTATTCAAACAAACGATAGCCCAGTGAGACCATAGACCAACCCACACCTCGTAAATGAGGCTAAGACGCCTCTGGTAGGGACAACATTCGTGCTAGGGAAGAAAAACAAAGTATGAAGGAAACGAAAGAGCAGTGATAACACAAAAGGATGCCCGTCGTGGTAGGATACGAAAGTAGAAATGCCAAGGGGCGCCCGGCAATTATCGGCCCGATATAATAAGTCGTGCTATCCGCGGTGTAAGCTTCTGAAAAAATGCGGGAGAGACCGAGCAAGGTAAGGCACAAACTGGGGAGCTGACGAAAAAGCCGGCAATGTACTTGATTTAGGGCGAAGTCCTCATGAAGCAAGAGCGAAAGGACACAATATGGTCCCTGCGTGTTTTTAACTAAAACAAGGACGAAGAAACAAAACCACAGACGAAAGGAAAGAACGGAGAGAAAAACACACAAAGAAAGACAAGAAGGAAGAAAGCAAGAGAGAGAGAAAAAGAAAAACAAATATTAATAGAACGCCGAAAGACCAAAATACTGAAGTACAAGAAGACCGAAATACCAGAAGACCCGAAGGAAGGCCAAAAGGAGGTGCGACAGAAAGGTAGACCCTGGAGGTACAATAACACTTTTGGCTGACTAGCGAAACAACCGGAACATGATGTGCTAGATGGAGTCAAAACACAAGGCGAGCGTGTGCCCCAGACAGCGAATGCACAAAATACCCCCCCCCCCCGACACTGGTACACGACAATCTGACGCATCCGCCGACCATCAGCTACTGTTAACTTGTCGGGCGGATGAGTGGTGAGGGCGGTGCATTGGCATTACGGAATACACCGCGTGCTAGTCCTCCGACCTGATGGCGCTGAAAGCACCAGGATGCTTGGGTTGCGCTCCGTGAAGTGGTGTAAAGAGACGAAAGTAGAATAACCTTGATCGGACCCGGGTCGTCGAGAAAGCGGACGATGTAGGGGTCAGTGGAGGAATGTCGGTCGAGGCGCGGGGGGCAACTTTGCCCAACCACCAGAGTCCATCGCGGGCCTTGTACCAGAGGTGCGCCCCAGCGGGGAGAGGTG
>JBBMHQ010074343.1:0-12515 GCA_037834295.1 Postelsia palmaeformis
TCCCTACAATGCCGGGACGGAGCATGTCGGGTTTTCACCGACCAGGCAGACATTGCTTGCACCAAGCGCGAGGCGCCATGAGGTGTCTGGCGAGTCGCATGAAGAGTGAGCTGCATCCTACTAAGAACCGCTTATGAGGCGGAATTGCATATGGATGACAGCTTCAATGAGTTGTTTTAATTCCCGGTGTAGGCATTTCCAGAGACAGCAATGGGAGTACTATGTAACTGCCCCTTGCCATAAACACTACGTGATACAATCAATTCCCTTGTACGGAGTAAAGGTTTTTTACCTCGCACAAATGATCGCACTAGACGGCCAGCTGTGAGCGACCGCCAAAAAAAGAAAAAAGAAAAAAACGGTACCCTGGTTGTCTAGCTCACGTAGTGAGCGGCATGTTTTACAGTGTCGTTGCCAAACAACGCCAACCCGACCTATATGTAATAGGGGGGGGCTTGGCTTTATCGCGAATACGTCCATTTTCCCCGTCGTCTGTACTTGCACAGAGTACTTGACGCCCGCTGTTAATATACGTCGATTTCGTCGAGTCCCAGTTTTTTGTCCAGGCTATCATCAATCATTATGATTATGCTTGCCTTCCGACAGTGTAGCGCAGATGCCATTCCAGTATAGACCGAATATCCTTCCGTAAATCAGTAGCATTTCTCATACACTTCATTCATAGCCTGATCATCTGAACTCCCATCAGCCGTTTACCGGTAGAAATAGCAGCTACAATAGCTCGGTTCTTGATCCACCATGCGCCGTGAGAACCACGTTTCACACTCTGCATCATAGAGTGCACGGATTATATAAACATGCAGTATAGACCCAGGTATACGAAACCACCTACTACGTATTCATAATAGGAAGAATATACCATGTAAGGCTCACTTTCTGGGGGACGCTATAATAACACATTCATCTTGCTCAGCTGCGAGCGCTACACCGAATCCCATAGAATTGCCCGTCTATGCTCAAGGTTCTTCAAAGATGATGGCACAGCAGCATCTTAATCTAGGGTCCACTCAGATTACGACGAGCTGCTTGTTGTCGGGCCCACACTATCGAGCGGGAACACAGCAGCAAGCAGGAGTATCACGGGGGACTAAAGTTAATAGGACCAAATATTGTTAGTAAAAATGGGTAAATATATAGGTATTTGTGTGTACCGTAGGTCCTATTTAATACAGTATGTTCCCCGTCATAGGGGTGGTACTGCAGCCGTATTTGCACTAAAACCGTGTAGACCGGGCGGCCGCAGCTACTCGTAGGACCAGGCACGTCGCGATTCAAGCTTTTGGGAGTAAACACTCTGCCATACCCACCACCAGATAACAACGGAAATTAAACACGATGCTGCTCAGGCACACACCTGCTGCTAAACATTTACTCTTTGTGCGCAGAACCTCAGACGGATTGACGCCCCCCTTACGAAACCGAAAGCTCCGGGTCGCGAGCAGTGGGAGTAAACCGCCCGTGACAGTTTGGTCGCTGCCGTTTCACCCGTCCGTATTTCTTGCCGTGTTGTCCGGTCTGAGGTGTAGTTCTTACACGAATTTTTTCACCAAAGTAACTTTTATGCAACACCGAGCTTAATATTCTGAACCTGATGTTTCTCAAGTGCGGGATTCAGCTGTACACATACCGCAATATCCTTTGAGGACGCCTCGGTCCATAACAAGGCCCCCCTCCCTCCAAGTGGCTGCGTATTAATTCGTGGGGATATCAGAAACACCCGAAGATACCGAAAACAAATAAAGAAGGCACTAGAGTCCACTATTAATACTATTAATACGTAGGAAATAAAAAAAGCCGGTGGACGGGGAAAAGTGCGATGCGATGTAGTTGTATGTAACGAAAATAAGGCGAATCCTGTGAGTTTCAACGGAAGCGGGAAAAGAGGCATTACCGCTCGTAGACCAGTATACGTACTTTGGCGTAGAGATCTCGAAGGACTGCTCCTGGGATACACGCAGAAGTTTATTGGAAAGGGGAAAGCACATGTAAGCAAGATCTATGCGATCCTAACCGACCGACTCGCACCTTGACACGAGGATTGAGATATGTAAGGTCATGAATGTGATTCTACGATCGCTAGAGTATCCAGGAGAGATATGGGAAGGGAAAGCGAAGCTAGTAAACCAGCTGGAAACAGTGTAGATGCCAGCTTAAAAGGGATGATCATATACGACGAGTAATACTGCAGTATTAAGAGCAGAACTGGGCATGTAATAACTTGGAGACAAATAGAGACGTGGGGAAGCTGAAATTACGACAAATCATAAAATCATACAAAAAAAGAGGGTGGCAACCATATGATTGATAGAGCTGTTTCATGGGAGAAAGAAGAGGAAGGGCGAGCTGGAGTAAGTAAGGTGGGACAGCATGACGGAGAGAGAAGGGAAGGATATAAGAGAAAACACAGACGAGGTGCTATTCATCAATGAGTTTAGGGGAGATGCAACACAAGAATCACAGGAAGGATGGAAAGGAGGAAAAGCTAGCGCTAACCAACAAGGTGAAAGAGGAGAACCACCAGGAGCTTTTATTCTGGGAGTTCTGATAAGGTATAGGAATGAAATCGTGCGTCTCACGGCCCACTGAACTTCGCAGAAACGCTGAAACTGTGGTCTGGTGTAGGGGACCTGGACCTGCTTGAAAGAAGAAAGAAGAAAGAGGGCCATCAGTTGCCGGGATATAAGGAAGATGTAAAAGCACAGGTGTGCCCCAGTGGCAGAGCAGTAGACAGTAGGCAGTAGACAGTAGAGACGAGAACCCACATAATGGGAGAATGTGAGATGTACAAGGGGGAACGAGATGTGTCAAAGGAAGAGATGAGGGAATAGGCGAATGTGAACTGCAGCAGTTTTGGTACACCATGAACAGGCATCAGCGGGAAAACGATGTGACTATTCTAGTAGATAGATGCTGGCCACAGGCGGCGAAACAGAAGAAGGACACCACTTAGCAAGCACTTTCTTCTGTAATATTTTGGAACAACGTAATTCTGCACGCCCGAATATTGGAAGGGGCTGGCTCCCTTAGGTGCAGGAGCGGTGCTCCGTCTCGAAAGAGATGCGTGGTCGAAAGTCGAATTACCACGGGAAGAAACGAAAGAAACACCGCGAGGGACAAAGGCGCCCGGAAAAAAAATGCGCCCCTTTACACAATTTGTTTCCGCTAGACAGGGGGGTTACTAGAACCAAGTTGAAAAAAATGAATAACTTTTTACCCCCTTTTTCTTATTTCATCGTGTGATTACAACGGTTACAACGATTTTCCGTTCCGACCTCTGGGGGTGTAGTGTGTCGTCTTATCTTTTTCACGGACGCCCCTACCAGGGATACACAAAAAAAACTTGAGAACACCCCCCGGTGTAATATATATTTTCTGTTGCGCCCACCTACCTCTGAGGTCGTCTCGGGGTGGCATTGTTTCGGACTATTTGCTTGGCCGCCTTACGGGGCGTTCACCTAAATCGAAGGCGTGCATCCCGACAACAGCAGTGTCGTTGTCGCCGTCTTGCTGTGACCGTTCTTGTCGCTGTCGTTGTTGAGTGTTGGTGGTGTTGTTGTGGTTGTCGCTACCGTTGATATTGTTGTCACTGCTGTTGTTGTCGTTGTTGATGTTGCCGAAGGGATTTCCCCAACCGCCCGCCTACCTTCTGCTTCTTGCATGCGTTCTCGTAGGTGCTGTTGAGGCCCGACATCGTAGATTCTAGCGCGCGAAAAGTCCGCGGCACTGTATGCCTTTGTGTGTTTTCGTGTGTGTGATGCCCAAAATAAAAAAGAGAGTCCGACACCCCAGGGACGATAAAACCCCGGGATGTTTTTGACATCTGTGAGAAAAACGCCTCTTTTGCTCTGAGAACCCCCCGGGGTCTCCCATTTCATCAAACATGTTTTTATGAGCCCCGGGGGGGTACTCTTGGAGGATTTCGTCCCCCCGAATACAGAAAATCAATAATTCCCCAACGCTATTTTGTTCGTCACATTATACAGAAAATAAATACCGCTACAATTTTTAATTGTTTTTTTTTCTTCGTTTTTTTTTTATCTTCTGGCGGGTGGGAGAGCAGCGCCCTGGCGAGCAACGAGCAGCTAAAATCAGATAATCATACGAATGCAAACAACCGTAGGAGCAGGAGCGGTTATTGTTCACTAAAGGAAGACGGAAAATCAGGACAGCCACTCAATGATGCTGCTTGGTGCTTGAAGCATGTCGGAGCCCTTCGGCTCCCCCTCCTTCTGCCCCTACCCCCCCCCCAGCCTTTTTAGGACTGCAGTCCCGTTTTTCATCGCGTCATGAACGCGGCGTGAACTGCGTTCGGAAAAGATACTACCGACACCGGGTAGCACTTTTGAACAACCGAGAACCAGATAGTAGATGGTAGATACTGGTGGTAGAAAGCAGATACCAGGTAGTAGAAGTAGGTTTTAAAAAGTAGATAGGAGGCGTCATTTCAGGACTGCCCACGGATCGGGTGGGATCGGGCAGGGTGAACTGTGACCCTACCGGCGCGATAAAAACTGGAAACTTCCTGACCTTAGCCCGACCCGATCCTTGACATTGAAAAAGCTCCGGACCCGCCAGACCCGACCCGACCCGAACCGAACCGAACCGACAGATTATGGCTGCCCGGTATTAAACGGGATTTACGGGTCATGTCGTGGGTCCGATCCTCTTGACCCGCGAAAACAAAAATCATACCCGTGGGTCTGGCCCGCTGGTCCAGACCCCCGGCCTGTACTTGAAAAACAGCATTACTTTTTTACCCCACAGTGATACGTGGCCTGGCAGTAGCGGGTATGGATGGATGTAGCAGGATGCGGACATGAATACATGCATGTTGGCGGGGTTATTTCACTTTGTATGATGATGAAAAAAAGGACGTATCGGCACGAGAGAGGGGCCTTCAGGCAGCGAGCGGCATGATTCGAAGTGTCAGATTGCGGGCAGGGTCCGCGGGTCCGACCCGCGGCGAAAAAATACTCGGGGGTCAAACTAGACCGACCCTAGACAAAACCCGTATCTCACAAGTCGTGACACGACCAGACCCGCGATATGTCGAAATTTCCCAAGCCCGACCCGATCCGACTAGTGATATTTTGAACACCTGCTGACCCGACTCGACTAGACTCGTCAGGTTTTTCGTCCTCAAATATGACCCGCCCCAACCCGTGAGAAGCGGAGCACGTCCTGACTCGACCCGGCCCGACTCGACCTTTGGTTTATCGGACACTTCTGGAGCCGACCCGCCCCGACCCGTGGTATTCTGAAAGCCCCGGATCCAGCCCGCGGGTCCGCTCGAAACCCTTAAATAACACTGTTTTGTGCTGGGCCGGTGGTTTGATCTGGCTCACCGAAGATCGGTTTCGAAGGGCTAAATCACCCAGAGTACTGAAAACTGGGGGGGATTTCCTTGATTTGCACCTTGTTGTGGACTCTAAAGTGCGTGTTGAGTTATAGTCGCTGATGGATGCGTCAGTGGCGGTGGTGAAGAAGCGCCGCTCACGTTCTTCATATACACACAGCGGCTCCGCATGGGCGCCGGCACGTGTCAGAGTAGGCACTACCATCTGTACGTTGTGACGGCACTCGGAACTTGAGTTGGCTAAGATATGTGATTATTCCTAGTTTCAACAACCAAATTGCCGAATGTGATTACTTGATTATTTTAGCCGGGTGGAGTTTAGAATGCTTTGCTGAACGCCATGCAAAAATAGAACACCAGGTATGTGCATGTGCATGTGCAGATGTGTTTCGATGAGTGTCTGTTCTTGAAACAATGGAACCGTGCGCACAAAACAAGAAACCGACGAATCGGTCGGAATTAGAAACGCAAAAGCCTGCTTTTATTTTCGGTACGTATATGACGAGCCAAGGCCGTTTATAGTATGTATGCACTGTAGCATGTTTGGTACTTACTAGAGGGGATGCTGGAGACGAATCGTTGTCAATGGTCATTCTTACACTTGAAGAATTTTAGATTACAGCTCATCCGTAAAAGCTAAAAATTCACCGGAAACTTATCTTTTCAAGCCGCGCGTGATACTTCGATACGGACATTTCAGAAAGAGTTGTACCGTCAGAAAACGATGTATCCGCGGCCTATTTACACGGCTCTATGTTTCAGCATCGCAAATTTCCTCCCACCTATCGATGGAACCCGACCGCTCCTACGTTCCCATGGGACTGATCCGTTGACGACCCGCGTTTGATTTTTTACGGGCGGATCTGAACAACGCTTCGTTTATTTCGGTTCGGTTCGGTTCGGTTTTATTATCCACCGGTGAAATCCCTACGGTTCCGAGCCGAAACATAGCGGGGAACAGTACACAGACCAGACCTCATGGGCCCTCTCAGGGCGAAACATTGACGACAGCAAGCGAGGATCACAGCAACAGCCTCAGCGCGATAGGGGGATATTGCAATGGCTGGTGTCCGAGCTGTAACGCAATTAGTCACACGGCACGGGCGGCAAGCAACATGATCCTACATGGTTGATAACACTATATTTACCAACCACTGTTCAGGTCGCTATCTCGGGGGTCCTGAATGGGCCATTGAGCTCGTAGTACTACTAAGCTCTTCTCAGATGGGTACCAGGTATATTGTGCTGTACGCCGTCAATTGTGCTTCGCTCGTGCTTTGTTTCGATGTGGAGCCGCACCTGGTACGGCATGTTTTTCGTGCGGTGACAATGATTTTGTCAGGCACACAGGTGCTTTGAGGGGGCCTTCGTGTATACGTGGTTTGTGCTGCGAACCTATCACTCGAGAATGTTTATGTCTTACTCTGCTGCCCTATCCTACCTCCTCTTGTCTCTTTCCTTTTCCCTCCGATTGTTGGCGGTCGCTCTTTGGATATGTACGCCCCACCCCCCTCGTCTTCACGCGACCCCCTCTTGGTGATGCACACAATAATCTACCCGGTGCAACATTGCAACGGCACCGAAGCCCAAAGATGACGTGGTTTGGAGGCACAACCGCCGCGATGCCGCAGCACACAGCCAGGGATGCCTTCGGTGGCGAGGTGCGTACGCACCCCTTTAAGAATCCAACCGACACGTCGTTGAAAGCCGCGAATTGCCATGAAGTACTTTAGAGTACTGTGGGTTTCTGCAGAGTGCTGTTAACTGCCTCAGGGTGCCGTGAGGTCCCATGGGGTGCCGGGGAGTGCCGAAGAGTGCCTTGGGGCGCGTACGGTGCCGCTGGGTGCCATCAGGTGTCGCAGGGTGCAAGTACGCTGCAATACGTTGCCGTCAGTCACCATTCGTCTCCACGTATTGGTGTTATGGAAAAGCTCGAAGGTGTTCCCCAGCAGTACGCCGGCTCACGGGAAGCGCTAGCGCTACTTACTGGCGGTAACAACAGCCACATTTATATTACTTTCTTGATGAGGTGCATGGATTCGATGAGTCAGGGTGCAACTAAAAACGTCGTTTTTCTCTTTCCACGCCTGCTCTCTGTTGCAACGCTTCCTCGTTCCACAAAGCCGGATCTGTCTCAGAACCCAGATGTGGAGGTTGCACAGCTTCTGACTCCCGTTCATCAAACGTTGCAGTCGACGCAGTTTTTGATAGTATCTCAATTGCACCGGCATTTCAAGAAGAATTAGAAAAATATGGGGTTAGTTAGGAGGTTGTACGATGTGCATCTGAGCGGATGCTCGCATATTCGGTCGCAGAATGCCCGTCTAATTAGCCCGAGCAGAACCGTGAGTATATTATCTGCTCAAGTGATCCCTTTCGTGTGTACCCTCCATATGGTGCTTTACCGCAGCTGGAAATGAAACCCGATGTGAGGGCCACGACGTTCTCACCGTTAAACGCCTACTTCTTCGCGCTCCTGAGCAAGCTGTCGTACGCCAAGCACAGCGAGGTGAAGGGATTTCTCGCCGGAAACCGGACCAGCGCAGGTCTTGGCTTCGATCGCTTCCACTGGTTCACGGTGAGCATTTTCACTCAACGGCTCTACATTTTTCTTGATTTCGAGCTACAGTAGCGGCCCCTCCATGGTGCCGTCATGATATGCGCTAGTTATCGACAATACCGGGCATTACTATAGCGACAACCGGCATTATATACTCCGCACACTACCACGCTGGTTAAATCCCATAACAGCTATGTGCTATCAACAGGCGATTCCACAGGCACTCTGTATATAGCGGGCAGCCAGCACTATAATGGGTAACCACCGGCGCTATTGAGAGACCGCTGCTGTTACAATATTGATAAGGCATCGCCACCTGTAGTAGTATGGCTACGCTCGTCTTTTCTCAGCGGATCCGCGACCGTCTCACGCGAACCAGAGAAAATTCGAGGACAACCTAAATTTTTCCGTTTCACGTGAAACCAAAGCACCACCCTCTGCAGTTCCGTTCCTAGAGGAGTAGCACTTGTGGGGGCGGGGGTACGGGCGGCCAAGCGGCTTCAACGTAGAGCAACGCCCGGCCGTGTTTCTCCCGTGAACGACGCCGCTTCTTGACAAGCCATCTCAGAGAGGGGATGTGAAAAAGAAAGCGTTTATGCGTAATATATGGAGAAAACGCAGTGAATGCCCAATGGTTGACCTCGTCTCTATGCCAGTAGGAACGGTGCTCGATCTCGAAAAAGATGCGTGGTCAATGATCAAGTTACTAGTGCAAGCAACAAATGAGTACACCCCCCCCCTCATGCGAACGCGCAAGTGCGCATTAGTTGTATGTAAGGAAGATAAGGGGAACCCGGTAAACTTCAGTTGGAAGTGAGGAGAAGCCGAATTGTCGATGGCAGACCAGTATACGTACCTTGGCGCAGATATATGTCGAGATACTGCTCTTGGGATACATATTGCAGAAGTAATAGGAAAGGGTAAATTACACGTAGGCTTGTTGGATGCGATCGTAACAGATTCGCACCTTGACTCCAGGATCCGGACATTTATCCGGATAAATATGATAGTACCGAAGCTAGAGTATGCTCGAGAAGTATGGGAAGGGAAGGCGAAGTTCGTCCATCAGCTGGAAACAGTAGACGAATGGCAGCAGCTAAAACAATCCTAAGATGCCTTCAGCACGACAAGCAAGACAAAAGACAAACGTGGAACACAACTGGGAATGTACTCACTCAAGACAAATAGAGGCATGAGAAAGCTGAAGAGGCAAATAAAGTAAGGAGCGTGCCAAAGAAGAAGTTGTCAGCCATAGTTGGTAGAGCTGCGTGGGAGAAAGTAGCAAAGAGCGAGCTGGAATAAGGTGGGATAGTGTAGACGAGAAATAACGGAATTAGATGGGAGGGAAGCAAAAAGAGGTGGTATCCGAGGAAACGTTTGGAGGGTACAAGACAGAAGTAGAAGAAAGGATAGAAGGCAGGAAAAGGCAAGCGCTAAGAAACAAGTTGAAATCGGAGAAACACTTGGAAACATGGGCGGGATTAAACGGAGGGATAGAAATTTGAGCGTATTTACACGGCCACAGGGATTTTGCGAAAACGCTGAAACAACGATTTCGTGTAGGGGGCCTGGACCTGCCAAGAAGAAAAAAGAGGACATACCGTTAGCTGGGAGGAGGAGGAGGAAGTAAATACACAGGTGTGCCAGTGTGACAAAGCAATATATAATAGAACTCGCATAGTAGGATAATGTGAAATACTCAAGAAGGGACGGAGTGTGTCAGAAGCGGAAATGAGAAAAATTGACGAACGATCGCTCTGCTAGAACATAGACGGTGGCCACAGGCGGCGAAGCAGGAAGGACATAAGATTAACATAATGTTCCTGTGTAATATATCGAAACAACGTGATGAGGGTCCAAATGTTATAGATGTCTCTACTAAGGCAATCAAAAAACGAGTACGCCTCTCCCTCCCCCCTCACAGGACTATGGGCGTGCATGACTAGAGTACCCCACCTCTCAATGGCCATACGACTACGGTCATGCAGGATAGTGAGTACCCTCCCCCCCCCCGCCCCTCTCTCTCGACCCGCGCCCCTCTTGTATGCCTACTGTCCAACATCACGTGCCGGGCATACAAGGCTGGAGAGGAGGCACATGAGCGGCGCTTCGACGCTTTCGAAGACACGCAAGCATTTGTTGCTGCCAACGACGACATGATTGCTGTAGTGTTCCGTGGCACGCAGGGGGCCGCCGACTGGGCGACCAATATCAAAATCTCCTGGCGGAGTTGCCCAGTGGAATGGAACTTTGCAAGCCCTCGGGGGAACGTTCACGAGGTATGTATGAACATGCGTCCTTTGCATATGTCAGACGTTCGAGAAAAATGCTTACGTCCGGTGTTGTCTGCGGTGCAAGTCCTCCCTAGCCCTGTAGAGTTAGTATCGCTCCCTAGCCCTCCCTGGTTTGGAAGGTTTTGCTCATGTTTCCAGAATACTCCTGTCATCTTACTTGTGCATGCGTCTAGCGTGACCACCTGACTCTTGTGGTCATTATTATAAATAACTTAGCGCGGTGAAGAGATTGTTGAGGCACTTTCCGAAGCCGGCAGCCTCGCATGGTGCGTTACCTTCTTCAAGCGTGCGCCCGAAGGAATACCACGCGAGAGGTACCAGGCACGAAAGAGCATTTTTAGTGCGTGAGGCAGCGCACTCTCAATACTAGGATAGTAGGGGTCGCTTGGTTGTTGCAATTGTTTTAATATATTGTATATCCCTGCGGCTGAAACTTTGATAGTTTTGGTTCAATCTTGACCTGAGACAGACTATCACGTGTCAGCGGTACATCGAACTCACCCCCCTTAAGGCACGCTAGTTGCCTACCCTGGAGTGCCAAGCACATTGCCTCCTCCGTTCATTAAACACGATTTGTAACTTAATCCATATGACGTCGTCCCTCGCAGGGCTTTGACGATGGGATCAACAGCGTATGGCAGTCCGCTGGTATGTACAGCACCATTAAGTATCTGTACTACGAGCAGGGCAAGAACAGGAAGCTGTACTTTGCCGGACACTCCCTCGGGGGTGCCCTCGCCACGATTGCGGCTGGTCGCCTCGCCTTCGGTGAAAACATGAACATCGCCGCAATCTACACAATCGGCAGCCCCAGGTTAGCAAAAGCAATACCAGTATGTCAGTATGGGAGTGTCGTGGAGTTGTGCGGGCAACGAGGCGTGTGTAAGTTTGTCAAACGTTTTATGCACGTACCCCTGTGACCACGGACTCTTTTTCGTAGGAGAGTTAATGTGAGAACAACAACAACAACAACAACAACAACAACAACGACGACAACAACAAGCCCTCCCCTCTCGACTGCTCCGACGGCCATTGGGTCTGCCACCGTGTTCTAAGCGTGGGCTGGGTATATTCGGCGGCCTAGCCCAACAATTGTGTGCTGCTGCTGCTGCTACACGGCGTCCCCGCTTCCTCAACAATATGAAATACCAGATATTTTTATTCTGGCAGTTTTTCTGCATGTATAGAAGCTCATTGGTTGAGGTTGCACCGCATCTAGATCACGCTGTACGCAGCATATTTAGCATGTTTCGTTTCCGTTTCACCATATCTCTGGAGATATGCCCTTATTTTAACGGTCGTGTTCGATGGCCAGGCATGGCCGACGCTCCGAATTGTACCCCGCCGTGTAATATCCTGTGCCGGTGCGCATGTCACAGGTCGCCCGTATAGACATACTGATAGTGCGTACGCCGCTCCGCACCACACCACAATGTCCTTCCCTTCGCTACAATAGTTGGCCCATGGTGTCCTGACGTGATGCGAACTCCTGGCTTAAGAGCGACTGCATCGATCACGTGTGACTGGCCGAAACGTTGTGGTGCAGTGGCATTGGCTCAATTGCGCTTTCCCCTCGCGCGTGTGCGTTTAATCGGCCATTGTCTTACGCCTCTCGACCGTCGCAGGATATTCGACCACGTCTCCGCTGAGCACTTCGACGCGAAGATGAACCACGGCACCGCTTTGAAAGACAAGCACTTCCGCTTTAGGAACAACAACGACATCGTGGCGCGCGTGCCTCCTTTCCCGTACAAACACGTCGGCACCGAGATATATCTCGATCGATTGTGAGTGACGTTTCCGCGCGGGGGCTCTCCTTGGGGACTGATTGATTGCGCCATTCGTCTTTTGCACCGTAACGCCAAAAGCCAAGAGGCGGTATAATACAGTACAGCAGTGAAACCAATAGATGGCAGCACTTAGCATGAGCTTTTAGTATTACGCTGTACAGAAACCAAGATTTGCCTTATTTGGAAGTTTTGGGGCTCCACACAAGGGAAGCCCTGAACGGGTCAAGGACTTCTACTGTAGCTCGACGTTTGCACGAAACGCTACAAAAGAGAGCTGCTGTAGGCACATACTGGGATTGACGTATTTGGCCTAACAAACCACCCCGGGAGGCGATCCTATTGGGCCTTGTTTTTTTACACCCCCCAGTAGTATCCTGCGGTAGGGTGGTAGTATCTAACTAAAATCGGTGAGGAACGGCATGTTTCAAGCGAGTCTCGGTATATTGATCCCCGGGGTTTGTTCTCGTGAGAGGGGGGGGGGGGGGGGGGGGGGG
>JBBMHQ010074354.1:0-12514 GCA_037834295.1 Postelsia palmaeformis
GGCAGAACGGCACAGGATGGCTGCAATCACGATCATAGCCGTTGACGCCAACGCACGTGCGCAGAAGGAAGGGAAGAGCGGGGGGGTGAAAGAGGGACGAGAGGGAATGAGGGGGGGGGTGGCGGGAGGCGGTCTACCCAACAGACTGAAGCCTGGGTGTGGCCATCATCGTCATGATGCGCTCCCTTCTTTGGGACCCAAGTAACTAGCAAAGTGCGACGCGGGCAACTTTGCGCGCCTGTAGGCACCAATTCTCGCCTTTCTTATTATCCGCCACCCCCGCCCGTTTTTGTCCCTTTCTTGTACCTTTGTTTCATATTTCCTTCTGTGTGTACCTCCTCGTATCTCTATTTGTATGTTCCCTGTTGTTCTTTTTTCCTATCTGCTTTTGTTTTTCTGCTTCGCTTTGTGTTTTCCTTTTTGTGTCTTGTCTGTTCTTTAGTGTCGGAGTACGTTCGGGTGTCTTTTTTTCCCGGAGGGGGGGGGGTCATCTCTGTTCTACACCCCTCGTGTAGCGTGCGAGCCTGCAATCTCCGAAAACTACGCATTCTCTTGTGTGTTTTCCTTCTTGACTTCTTGATTTCTATTGCTTCCTTGCCTGACTTGGGCCTTTTTCTCTCTCTTCCCTTTTGGAATTGTGATTTTTTCGATATTGATTTCGATTTATCGACGTCGAGTTGTTATTTCCATCCTGCGTATTTTGTTTTCTCTGGGTACTATACGGTCTTCTCGGTTTCTGTTGCGACTTGTACAGCATACCGCATGCATCTGACACGTACGTGCGCGGATCTCACTTGTTATTCTTTAGTCTGAGGTGTACATATGCTTCAGTTATCATGTGTACTATTCTGTGCTGGTTCTATCTTTTACCGAGCGAGGTATTTTTTTCCACTCCAGAGTTATTGGAGCCTGTCCTGCGACCACGGACTGCATTGTATTGTGGCGATCAGTTAATGTGAGGACAAGAACAAAAATAACTACAAGTAGCAGCGTTATCACTTCAGAAACAGAAATTTCTAAACCCACTTATAGAACCAAACAGCTTCCTCCCCTCCCTGCTGCGAAAACACCAAACCTACTGCAGTAGAATTACAAAATATCAAGCTAAAACGGATTCCTAAACCCCACTGGCTTTATCTTCTAAGGTTTCCCAGAAACCAACACAGTACCACCAATAATAGATAATCAGTCCGTCAGTCGAATATTGGCATGTGAAGTAGGTTCAGCTGTCGCACCGCGCAGCGTAGTATCCATTATTACCAGATAATATCAAGACAACATCAAAATAAACACAATGGAGTAAATTTCAAAACGCTCAGATTCCTCTATGTATCTCGAATTCTCAACCCGGAAACCCTCCAACGAAACCTCAGCACCCTAATACCGTACAACCTCCGAATCACCTCGACGTTGGTCAGTGAGCCGTGTACGTAGTACATCTTTCGGGCAATTAATTTGTGCAAACCAAGCACCGAGTCAAGGACGAAAAAAAACAAAAGTGAAGCACGTCTTATCTATGTCTCTCTTATATTAATAGTGCAATCATCAACCACAGACGGACGCAATAGCTGCAGTGAATTATGTCTTATCTCTGTCTTTTCAATGACCCGGGAACCAAAATGCGCTTCCTACGTGCTTTGGTACTCCGTCTCCCAAAGACCCTCAACAAACAAAGTATTGCATACCCCTATCAATCAAAATAGGAATCGCACACGTACAAAAACACGCTCACGGAGTGTAGGTACTGTGGAACATCTCCCTCCCACGTGAAAAGCGCGCATCTACTGCATACAGTGCTAATATTAGGCCAAAACTCAGCGTATCTGAATGTCAGAAATTACATTGAAGGAGGGGGGGGGAGGCAAACATTTGAATCCAAAACAACCTTAGCAATTCAATCCCGAAACGCTTCATTCAAAACACTACCAAAAAGCCACCTACATGTTGCAGCATACTTCCATTATACTAATGATATTATTGGGTAGGGGCATATACGTGTATTGGTTTTGCTGCACGTACGACATACCGTCTCGAGCCACCATTCAGCTGTACCCAAACAAATGGTGGGCAGCATACGAAGTACAGCAGCAATCAAGATGGATGTGTGTGGGCAGCATACGAAGTACAGCAGCACCGATGAACCATACACGCTCCCGATTCACATGCATAGCAATATTGATATCACTTTTGCTTGTAGGGTCATATCAAGAGGATCCATGCGCCAGATGCTTTTGTGGATCTACTGTAGTACGGTATTGACACTATCATGACAGTTTGTCGCGATTAGGGGGGCTGTTGGGCATACTCGTACCCATCTTGATGCGTCTCATGGGTATGTAACTCCCAAAGATCTACGGAGACCGATCCGGGAACCGGAATATTCTCGAGCAGTCACTATTTTCAGGCGAGGCCTTAGATGACCTCCTATGTCAGAGTAGGGAACGCCTTTCTCTGGGACTTCGAGTTCTGGATTTCTACTCCAATAGTATATACTAGTACATGTTGCGTCTCCCTTTCGAGCACCATGCGTTTTGGGTCCCCACCATCTGCTCCTCGGGAGCGAGGCAACGCGCCAGACACCCACGCACCTGAGTGATCAAACATGCTAGAATGTTGGCTCAACCTATGCACGGGGTTGCCTTCGGGTACGAGGTAGCGTGGTTGAAGACGGGGGACGCCACCAGGCGGTGGAAAGAAATATGAGCTAGTTCTCAACCATTATTTCGACGGGGTCGAAATCAGAGTAACAGTACATCCCTAGACGCCTTTCTCGTCAATAACCACACTGGAATCCCAAAAAAGGCTTCCGTTCGAGGCAATACACAACCCGCCGCATCTCCGTAGAACCCATACAGTTACACCCAGTCGACATTGACGTAAGTACACTACAAACTCCTACACAAGGGTCCTTCCTGGCAGGGCTGGGGCAAGGTTATCTTCATCTAGACCTCTTCCATCACGCTGCTGGTGATCTGCACCCCACCTCTTCCATCACGCTGCTGGTGATGTGCACCCCCGCGAGCGTTTCCTGAGACAACAGGTTCGACTCCAGCTGCTGCTGCTGCTGCTGCTGCTGCTGCAACGATGAATATGACGATGGAGCTTCTCTCGGCGGTGGCAGCAGTGGACCATCAAGCGGCTGCTTCTCTCGGCGGTGGCAGCAGTGGACCATCAAGCGGCTGAGAGTGCAGCTGAAACGGTGGTGGAGGTGGCAGAGGAGCATCTGACCCTGGCACCAAGCCAACCTTGACGTTTGGCGAGCGGACGCGTGTGCACACATATATACATACGTAGGAAATACGCAGTTCAAAGGCGGGGGGGATGGAATCATTCGCCAAATGTTTTCTTGTTAGGGGACGACGATTAGTGGCTTTTTCCTTTGTATGAGACGATGATTGGTGGTTTTTATTGGGTGAGACGATCAATGGTGGTTTCGTTTCTAGGGAAGCGGTCATTGGTGATGTTGGTGGAGAGATGAGAGCGGAAACGGACAAAAACATTGAGTCGAAATCGAACGAAAACAACCGAGTCACTCGTAGGCGAGCGTTGTCACAGCCGGCACTTGGTGACGGCAGTGGCTCTGAATATCAGAGAAAGAGGGCACTCAGAGTTCAGGATTGGGCAGTGGCAGAGTTTAGAAGTGGTCCGACCGATGTTCCTATATGCACCACTGATGTTCCTATATGCACCACTCTGGACTGAAACTATGGAATGCTGGTGGAACTGTGAGTCGGCAGGGTTTCACGACTAAAAACCAATCGGCAGCTGCCGTAAACCGGCAAGCGAGGCTGGCAAAACCAGCTGATGACCAGTCGACTAACCAGCTCTCCGCGGACAAGAGGGCCACCCCCAAAAAACGGGATGATGCATCCCGCAACCAATAATCCGCCCTACAAGTATGGGATCACACTGGGTCGGATAGTCGGCACCTCCCGGAAACAACTAATAATATATCACAATAGTCTGACGAATAACTTGTTGCAGACATAAAAGCGTGCCGACTCACAGCTCCAACTGTTAGTGGATTGGTATTGACATTCAATGGCTCTTACTTTTTCGTCCATATTGGTTTACAGCACAGGAAACCTACTACTACTACGGTGGTAGCAAAACAACAAGCCCTGAGCAATAACACGGTAGGGGTAACGGTTTACTATTTTCTGAGCTCCTCGCATGTGGGTTTCAACATCGCACCCAAAACATTACTTGTAGAATCTGGTGAGGGTAAGTCGATCAACATATACACGAGCCATTAGTCCCGAAACCAATACACTAGAAAAAACATCACACTATCCGACAGTTGCGCAACTGAGAAGCTGAGCCGGTCAGGAAGTATCGAGCCAAAGCATAATAATCCCTACTTTAATAAAGTTTGATGAGATTTACAGAAGTACGAGAAATTCGGCGGCCGTAATTCTGAACAAATCGAGTGTACAACAACGTGATGAGCAAGAAAATCGGCCCGTGGGCCAATATTTGTGTGCCAGTGTTGAGGTTTCTTACTGTAGGCGCATGCTGCAGTAGGGATAGAGTCAGTGGCACCACTGTTTTATGAGTCTCGCTCACTCGAAAAGTACGGGAGAACATAGTGATCAGGACCAAATACACCTGGATAAAATACTAGATGCATACTTTTTCCTGTACTTATGATGGGGTCCTGGATACTGCGGTCCCCTGCAATAGCTGTTCATCTCTCCAAAAAAAGAGATATTCTTGAGAAGCGAGAAACAATCTTAGTAACCCTTTTCCGGCTTGCCCCAGAGGGAAAAGTAGGCGGTAATAAGTGGCGATCAAAGCAAATGGCAACTGCGTGACATAGGGAGGGTGGTACGAACTGGTGTTCGAGTTGCAATGAAAGCACGCGACAGCGCGGGTGCAACATGATCCTACCTATATACCCGTACTGCTGGGTGCTCACAGTTTTTCCCCCATTTTTTTCCCATCCCATGTACTCCGTATCATCTTTGCCCTCCTTTTCTCTCTCCATCCTGCAGTGGTATTATATTATCCGTGGTCACATAGTAGGCTCGTGCCCCTTCTGCTCACTTGAGGCTCGCTGCTTGCATTTTCTTTATCGCGAGAAGACGGTAGCCCCTTTATTCCCTTGTCGAGTCGCGTCGAATTGTTCTCGTGAACGGTTGATAACACCGATCGATGTTGTTGTCCTTTTCGTTTGTCGTCATAAATTATCACCAGGGTGTGAAAGGGGTCAGGCCGATGAACAAGCCCATGTGTCATACCATGGTAGCTACATACGTAGGTGTACAACAAGTCACGTCGTGAAACATGACCGGGATCCCAACGACGAGGCGTACCGTATAGGGTGCTTCTTCAGTTGAGCAGCTCCGTCAGCCCAGAAATGTTTCACGCCTCTCACTGATCAGATAGATCATGATCTAGATTATCTATCTACAGTAGATGATCTAATTCGCCGCCTGCCGGTGTGAGAAGTCTGTGCAGGATATTAATATAGTACAAGATCAAACCCAAGAAACATGTGCTATATATATATATATATATATGCGGGTCCCATACCCCCCCCGGCAACTTGCGCTATGATGGATCTCACCAAATCGGAGAATCTGTATCCCTTGAAATGTCTACTGTGTATCGGAAATATTATCTATTACGGGACACCATAGTAAATAGGACCTACGGTACACACAAAACCCTATATATTTCCCTACTTTTACTTACAATATTTGGCCCTATTAACTACGGTCCCCGGTAATAGCTGTCCGAGCTGTTAGATGTATTGGCCGAAAAGTATTTCGTGCGTACGTACGTGCGTGGGATACCCCCCGTCGTAAGCACGCCTCCTTGGTACAGATAGCAGCACCACATTTTTCTGCGGATGCTCTCCTGACGAAGCTCCACACCTTACACAAAAACACCGACTTTGAGGAAAAACGTAAAGTGCAGCCCTATGAGCCATCTCCGTGGCCGATTCATAAAACGCGAGCACTATTATCAAGCGGGAACGCTTTTTCTCAAGCATTCAACCATGGGTGAAAGATGCCTACCTCTGACGCGGTGGGCGCGGGACGTCCAGCAGCCCTCGAGAGAAACCTCGCCCACTCCACGACAACGTCTCTCCTTTCCCACAATGCGGGCGATCTCCGACCGATCAAATCGCCCGCCCACTGCCTGTACCCCGCATCTTGGCCTAGTCGAATCGCCAACTCTACATAGCTGTGTAAAACAAAAGCACGCGGAGTGCGCGGGGGGGGGCTGTAGAGGAACAGATGGAGGGGGCGTCCATTAGTCTGTGACGCAGTAGTAGTTTCCCGGGTGTTTTTTACATATTTCTGGGAATGGTGTTAATGAGTAGTCAACGCTGAACCTCATGCTGGTACGTTGTAAAGTGGCAAACAGGATGGCAACTACAAAACTTCTGCGGATAAATGTGAGGGGTCGACGTGAAAACTCATTAATACTGCAATATTGATGGTATACGAAGCACGCTACTGAAGTACCAGTAGTGGTGGTAGTAGTCAGCCTCACCTGTCTGTATCATTCGCCACGCAGCAGCCCCGATCCCCTTGCCCCTCCAGGCCCATTGTCTTGTAGAGGCTGAAGGCCATTCTCCCTGACAGGGCGTCTCCTTCCATCGCCACGACTGGCACCCCTGACGAAAGAACACAACAACACAGGCGGAAAAGTTGAGAATCGTTGCCGTCCCCTCGATCAAGCAGAAAGTCGACCATCTCTATCAACACCTGCATCAATACCAGCGCCAACGCCGGTACCAACACCAACACCAGCACCAGCGTCAACGCCAACACCAACATCATCACCAACATCAACACCAACACCAACACCAACACCAGCTTCAACACCAAACCAGCACCCGCATTCTATCCCTGCGACCCCCCCACATGCCATCATATTGACCAAGTCCCACTGTACAACAACTAATTCATGCTATATCAAGACAATCAGTAGTTTTCACTCATGTACGAGGCTCACGATATACTGTACACGTGCACCGATATGAATATAAGGATATAGGGTGGGTGTTGTGAGAATAGAGACATTAAGGGTCATCTAACTTCGTATACAGTGCAAATGTATTATTGCTACTTTTTCGAAGCAGACGATGTGCTCTATACCTCGCACGGATCACGATCTATCTATCTATCTATCTATCTATCTATCTATCTATCTATATGTCTATATATCTGTCTACCCATCTATCTATATATACATGCATATATTTTCATACATATATATATATGAATTTATCTATCTATACGTCTATCTGTCTATCTATCTTTCCATCTGTCTGTCTTTCTATCTATATACTGTAGATCATTCAGCCCCTTATCTATCTCTGTAAGGAATTGTGCAGGATCTGCCTTATAGGGCAGATCTAACCTAGAAAACACGTGCTATCTATTGATCACGCAGATTATATGGGTCTCACCCTGCAGCATGAGCTAGATCATACAGATCATATAATATCGTGAACTGATATATCTGTCTTGAAGTATCTTCTACAAATTATGAAGTGGGAATGATCTGTCAATAATATGTCCGCTGTGTGTATACCAGGTATGCCTTACCCAAGGAAATGCCGTCTGCCGCCGTCTTGGAACCCCCAAAAGGAAAAGGATGGAGAAGAACGTCCGCCGCGGACAAGAGCGATAGAAACTCTTGTCCGGCCGATGTGCGCGGGACGATTCTAACCTGCAAAGGCAAAAGATGTCGGCGAGAGCGGGCGGGGGATGGCGTTCGGGTCTCATATTCCGAAGATGATATATGCGAGGTGTGGCGGGGTTGGGGGCGGGCGGGCGTTCGGCTGTTATCCCGCAAATCTAAATACTACAGCTAGTGTAGGTGTGGTTGGGTTTGGGGAGTGATCTCGGTTACTATTCCGAAGACGGTACTACTACTGAATACTAGGGGGGCTAATGTTGTATGCAGAACCCGCGATGGACCCCAAAAAAATGTATCCCCCCGATGCTAACACACTACATTTGGTTCTCATAGATATATTTCCGCGTAATAGTATCTATTGCGAGGTATTACTTATCTGCAGGGTATTGTTACATACTACGGGGAGGCATAGTATTCGGAACCTTCTGTGTTTAACACATCATCTTTGGTTTTGATTTCTGCTGCAGTATGTCCCACCGGCATGGTAGAGATGTCGCAGTAGCAGCAGCAGTAGCGGCAGGAACAAGATGCGGTCGGGTTAGGCCGTGCCCTCGGTTGATGCTCCGAACATAGTAGCAGGTGTGGTCGGGTTAGGGGCGGGCTTTCGGCTGCTATTATTCCTAAGATGGAATGGTGCCAGGTGTCTCTGCTGTTGGACGAGCCGATCCTACCAGATGAACTAATCGCAGATGGTGTCACGGTCGATAGCGGCGCCCGTGGCTACATAATATTTTGCCACCTCGGGAAGATCATCGACTGCCAGTTGACTATTTTGATATTTCAGGGATATAGATGTATCCCTGATCTGGATGATCTGTATGATCTAGCTCACGTCACCGGGTGGGAACCGTATGACCTGCATGGCCTTAGACTTGTTTTGTGCGTTAGATGTATATGTACTACAGATACATAGATCCTATACAACGTTTCAAAAGGGCGGGTAAGGGTCTGCAGCAGATACTTTACGTAGGATGATTTAGATCGTGATCTGTCCGACGTGTGAAATGTTTGTCCGCTCGGCGCAACGCACGGATCCAGCGGGTAAGATCCCTGCCCAAGATTGTGGAACAGTCGTCGGCGTGGACTAAATATCTCTCTACTATGTGTGGGACGCAGACGAGGTCCGTCCTATTAGTAGTGGCTTAACCAAGGAGGAGATGACGGCACCGTGTTCTTCCAACCGTGTTCTTATTGCAACCGTGTCATTTTTGAACCGTGCTCCTCTACCGCGTGTCCTTCAGCCGAGTAAACTACCGTGACATCTTACCGTGCCGTTTTACCGTGTCGTTTTACCGTGCCCTTTATTGCACCTTTCTACCGTACTATTTTACCATGTCACCTTACCATGTCATTTCACTCTGTCCCTTCGCCACGAACCAGCACAAGCTGCTGACTGACCTGATCGATGATATCGGGTAGGGAGCTCTCCAGTCGTTGCCAGAACCCCTCCGTCCAGATTTTTCGACGACCTTCCGTAAAGACCAGGTACGCTTTCTGCCGGTGCGGCTTCGAATCGTCTTTCAAGCCCGTGTTACGGGCCTTCTGGTAGAATTTTTTATCGATTCAACAATAACAAATTGAAAAAATGAATAAAACTGGGGAAAGAACCCACAAGCTATTTTGTCACTTTTGCGTCGTTCTAAAGTTGCAGCCATAATAGTTTTTTTAAACATAAGCTTCGAAATGTTCGCGTATTTACTGGTGCTGTTGCGGCTGCAGTGCAGGCCAATACTAAAGCTACAGTATGACGCCAAGTGTGAATCGACCAACTACAGAAATCAGGGTAACCTGTAGCTTCCTGTCGCATGATATTTCGGGTGTTTTTTCCTCACTGGCCTTCCGGCCTACGCGGGGGTGTGGCGGATCGAAAATTGAGCTGCGCCTATTGTCATTACGTCATAAACGAGTAACGGAGGCAAATAAAACGGAATCCACGAGCTGCGCGCCACGGAAATAGCGAACACCACGCTGCCACACCTCTGGCTCCAACATCTTGGGGTTAGGTCCGCGTTTTGACAATATGCCGTCCAAGTAGCCCTCGATTATAAAGGGAAGTTCACGTATATACGAGTGAGGGTAGAGCTTATGAGAATGACGCCGCAAAAACAAGTACAGAATACGTTTACGAGCGCCTCTGACTAGCACACTCTCAGTCAGATCGGAAACAAAGAAGGTGCTTTTGTGCCTACTGCTGTGGCAATCGAAATGTGTGTAACGTTTTCGATCACAGATTGCTACTTCTATAGATGAGGTCGCGATCCTAGATATGGATGGCCTGCATGTCACAATCACCGATATATCGTTTCAACACGCAAGAGAACACACCCACTATCACTGGGATGAGTTCTTGGAGCGACCCTAGTATCTCCACACCAAAGTGTATGGGGAGGGGGGGAGGGGCACACACACTCAAACGAAAGCGGTGGCTCCGGAAAGACCTTGTCGAGCCGTTGTCATCAGAGAGTTGCATTGCTCGGCGTTCGTTCGCACCCTCTCCGACATCAGCCTGGAAGAATCGATGGTGAGGAGGTACGTTCTCTTATCACCCGTGTGATACGGCACAACAGTAGTAATGGCACCTGATATCAGGTTTCTTTATGGTGACCTGACAGCTAGCCCTCCTAGGACTCCGGAAGGGGGGAAATTGGCGAGACGAAACGGGGGCAAAGGTGAAGGCCACTACGCGATTGGGGATTGGGGGGGACGTGGGGGGGGCGCCGATCGGAATCCGAGTTAAAGTGCAAGGAGTCGTACAGCACGGGTGCACTACGATCCTTCCCGTACTGTTGGGCTGTGGAGCTGAAGCTGCTACTCCTAGACGGTGGCAAACGCAAAAACCTAGTATTGTTTTGATCGCTATCAAGGGGTCCCGAAAGGGTTTAGATAAAGGGATGTGAAAATTGACGTGTGTCTGGAGGGGTCAGCCGAACGGGGGAAGGGGCCGATTAGTTCCAAACGTCTCACGGGCGTCTGGCAGATCAGATCACACAGATCGTTGCCGCCGATGACCAACATCATCATAGCACCATATGCTAGCGTCCACGAGGCTTTTCTACAGGGTCTGAACAATATTTACATGTTTTCGCGGTACAGCACTATAATGCCCACCAAAAAATAGAACCTAAGAAAAAAAACGCAGCAAGGCTCAGTTGTTTGTGGAAATTGAGAAAATTGGACTGATATGTCGTTATCAGCGGCGAGCGCAGTTGCCTCGAATATTGTCACCACTGTTACCTACCAGGTATGGTGTGATGCATTCGATATACAGTAAACCGTACGAGTAGGACAGACGCGTATGCTATCCAGATGTTGCATCCGAATCAAGATGCTCGTATACTCGCATCAGTGCGTACTGTAGTGACCGCACAGCACAATAAAAACGAATGATCTCAGCATCCATATGCTAACGCGCGGCACTAAGAATTATACTGGTACGTGGCAATCATCTGTGCTCGAGGTTGCTCAAATAGGTATCACGTAAAAGTTCCCAAGTCTTGCTCATACTTTGGGTGTGGTTTGTCGGCGGACGCCATACTGCTGTGCTACAGTTCAAGAGTAGTGCAAATATGGCAAAGCCACTATTACTTGTATATACACTGTCCGGACCTGGTGGTTGAACGCCCGGAGAATGTCTCCAACAACGAAGTCGAACCCCGGCCTCAGCTTGAAAAGGCTCTGGGGACACATATACACAATGCTGGGAAACGGGCGAGGAGCAGATCAGAGCACGAGGGAAGGAAACACGACAGCTGAGGATGACGATGCGGGATGATACTCCCTCCAAGAATCACGCCGGAGAAAGCGGCTTCAGCCTGGAACGGATCTGGGGAGACTTGCCTTGTGTAACCCGCACGTAGGTGATAAAACACACCGTTTTCCTTTTAGCTTGCTTTTTCGAGAGTGGAAAGAGTGAAAAAGCACCGGCCGATGCGTCCAAGGAAAGGTCTCGACGAGATCTCCCCAAAGCCATTACGTTCCTTGTGGTGTGCCCCCCTTCTGTTACGGGGGGGCATAGCATATAGAACCAAGTATGGTTGTTAAAAATAAGTAAATACCTAATTATTCAGGTGTACCGTAGGTCCTATTTACTATGATGGTCCGTCCCCCTTGAAACGCTCCTTGTGTGTGTTCCCCTTGTTGGAGAGAAACCCGGCTCCCAAAACCTTACCAGGGGCTGTGTTATCTTGCACGCTACACAGTATACACAACGTTGGCGCTGGAAGCACAAGCGAAACAACCCAAGGGTGGGAGCTGGCGGGGGGGGGGGCAGGACGACAATAAAGGGGAATGCGGGCTCATCATGCCTCCAAGAACCAAGTCGAAGCCCGGCCTCAGCTTGTTGAAAAGGTTCTGGGGACACATGTGCGCAATGCTGCGGACGCGAAATACATCAAATGACGGGAAGGGAAAGACGTCAGTACTTATTGCAGCTCCTGTGACCACCCATATTGGGGTAGAATGGGAGTTCGAGTACAGGGTAGGCGTTTTAAGAATTCCCAGAGGATATCCGTATTGGAGAAAACTGCCCGCGGTTCTCTCTGATGAAACCAGCAACAAACATCGTAATGAATTTGTCCCACGCGTGGTTTGTGCAATTTCCACAGACTGTGTCTAACCCCGACCTCAACCTCAACCCTAACCCTGATCGGTCCATGTGAACGTTGCCCGGAAGAGTGCGACCAAACGATGAGTTTGAAACGCAAAGTAGACCACTGTTAGGCCTGGGACTAGAAGTTTTTTAGACGTAGAATTTGGGGAAAAAATGTCCCATGTCGTTTTCTGGGGGAAAAAATCTTTAGAAAATCAACCAATCAGCGATGGGGGGAAAGGACCCACGTCATCAACAAAAATCTAT
>JBBMHQ010074376.1:0-12512 GCA_037834295.1 Postelsia palmaeformis
TTTTTACAATAGTTTTTACTATGGTATTTTTGGTACTTTTAGCCGCCTGAAGAACTGCTCATTGCGATGTTTATAATTCATCATTGCCCTCAACCGGTGGAAACCCAAAAGTTACTCCGAGTACTACTTAGTTGTGTCGACATACACAAAGCAAAAAAATAATAATGAAAAAAAGTGTCACAAAAAACAGGGAGGTTGTGGTGATGCCGGGAATCGAACTCACGGCGTGTGATTACTTGACTCTGTTTCAGTAGTCTTCTCCAAATCCAAAGTTGCTTATATTTTTTGTCAGACTGGTACCAGGTATATATACAACTATTATCGACCTCCCCTCCAGTAGAGTTTATTTTCGCCATTTAGCATGTCTTCGAGAAAATGGTTGACGAACATTGTGCACGAGACGAAGAGGGCTCGTCCTCAAACATATGTGTGCACTTGCTATTTTCGTATGTATTTTCTGGGGCTTCTTAGTCCAGAAGCTCAATTTTTCACCCAAAAACAGCTTACAAGAGCAGGGTAAGCTGCATCCGATGAGCGACCCCGTGCCATGGCCTGAGAGGTTTATATACGAAACAATCGATGTTGAGTAGTTCCGCGGTTAAAAAACCGTCTCAGCCATGAAGTCTGGCCGAATTAATGGAACAACTCGTGCGTCGGGCGGTGTGTCGCTCGACCTTGCCACGAGGTGTGAGGGCAGGAGATATAAACATACCAGGTATACCAGTACCAGGTATCAATAAATAATGTTGTGATGACAAGAGGACTCTCATCTCTTTTTATCGGGACCCTGGAAAAGTATCCCAGCAAATTTTTGCGCAACCCATACGGGACGCACCGAATATCTCCGTAGGTAAGTTTGCCGTCATGTAAGTCACATCAATCAGCTCAATCAAACTAAGGTATGAACAAATGTCACATCCCATCTGCTCGTTCCACAGTAGTTAGTCATGATAACTTTCATCCAACTATAATATTTTTGAAAAACGAAGCATAAAATCCCTCTTATGAGACTCTGAAGCTCAAATTACCGCAAGATTCCAAGCTTTACTGACTTCAAGCCCAGGGTCTCTCCAGCATAATCAGTTTCAATTCGAAACCCCCAATAAAAAGGAATCAAGCTTCAAGAATCAAGAGCCAAGTTGCTGTACCCACCTTATTACCAATACTCGATATGTCAGCGTCAGTATCATCCAACACCATAATACAAAACGTGATATTTTACCCTTATTTAGCACCAAAAATCAGCCCCCAAGATTCAAACCCGAAGAAACAAATATCAATCAAAACAAAAAAAAACAGAGCCGAAAAATCCAAAACCTATCCAAAATCAGATCTCATGCCATCTCGAAGTTCATAACCAGGTTTCGAAATATCAAAAATAGTGACGAACAGCACCAAATCAGGTCTCGAAAAGCCTTCTATGTTAGTATCCCGCCCCAAACCCCCAAATCATCTCCAAAAGAACCAAGTCAACTTCGTTTTTTCTTATTTAAACGTCCCCATGGAACACATTCAGCATTTCCAGCTGTGAGCTAATCAATTTAATCGGAAGGCTACGGTGAAACTTGAATGAATCCCGCGATATCGCTTTGGCTAGGGAAAACGCATGCTGGAAAGGAGACGTTAGATGGATAATCGATACCTGGTAATTTTTCTCCCAACCAGTTCCCTGAGGAAGTGGTGTCGCACGTCGATGTGCTTGGAGTTGGAGTTGGTGATAGGGTTCTGCGCGAGCCGCACCGCATCCTGATTATCCTCGAACACCGGTATGCATGGCATGCCTACATCAGGCAACATGAAACGCCAAACCTGCCTCGAAAACATTACTTGCTTAGTGACGTCAGCAAACGCCACAACCTCCGCCTCCGGGGTGGAGAGTGTAGCGCACTTCTGAATCCTGGAAAACCAAGACACACACGCACCCCCACATATCACCAAACCCCCTGGAACTGATCTTCTGTCAGCCGCCAACCCCCCACACATGACCAAACCCCATGAAACAGATCTTCCGTCAGTCGTCTTCCATGCGTACGCCGCGTCAACATACACTTGCGAGCTCAGCCCGCCGGTTGTAACTCTCTGAAAAGTAGTCCCGATATCATTAGTCCGTCTCACATACCCTAAAATACCCTGTGCTGCTCTCCAGTGCACTAAGTTCGGTGCAGCGCAGCCGCTACTCTTTCTGCGTTGGAGATGTCTGGCAGGGTCTTGGCTGGCAGCCACATTAGTGAGTCTACCAACTCGCGAAACGAGCACCCCTGGTGCTTCAATATTGTTGATTTCCGTAAGTTTCGTGCCAACAGGGAACCGAACACTCTTCTTACCAAACTCCAGCTTGTATTTATCCGCCGATTGTGCAGCGAATATCTGCTCGGAAAGCTTCAACACGCCCTTATCCCAATCCATCTCGTACAGACACCCCGAGTACTTGCGCAACTCTCCCAGGTTCTCAACCGGAACCATTTGTTCCAAGTTCCTGCCAAACTGGCCACACCTTGCCTTCTCCCCTACCGCAAATATATCATCCACATGCACTACTATAGTTATCACTACTATCCCCCCATCCATCAAACAAAACCCGCATGCATCAGCCAGGCACTGCCCAAGCCTTGAATTCAACAAGCACCTACCTGCAGTAGCAAGGTGCGTGTGCCATTGCCTCAATGCCTGCTTCAACCAGCACAGGCTCTTGTTTAGTCTCCAACAATCTACTGCAACCGTGAGGCAAACACGTGAATGTGGCGCTCCTCTCCAACCGCCAACACGCCGATCATTGGCGTTTACAAGCCAGACTGGTGAGACTTTTGGGAGGCTGGGCGTAGGACCACCAGGCAGTGAGCTATGGTTTTCCGATATCGGGGCCACTAATCACATTTCCCTAGCTTATTGGGACAACTCGTGCGCCAGGTGGTGTGTCGCTCGACCTTGCCGTGAGGCGTGGGAGCAGGATATAATTTGTTTTGATCTACTCATTCATGTTGTGAAGACAAGAGGCCTCTCATCCCTTGCCCCCGTGACCCTGGAAACTCCCGAGTATTTTTTTATGCAACCCATCCGGGAATACATTAAAACCCATCGCATATCTCCGTAGGTCAGCCTGCCGTTGTATAAATCGCATCAATCAGCTCAATCAGACCATAGGGTACGAAAAAAAACCCATAAAAAGGTGCAACCCCAATTGTGCGTGCATCACTCATCTTGGACGTGTTTGGACCAGGGTTTGATGTACAGCATTCGTATCGAGCGATGCATATAGCTGTGTTCGTCAACCATTTTCTCGAGTAAGTGGTCAGATATAACCTTCATTTTCGGGGGCGGGAATATGATCTTCATGGAAGGACGATTTAATGTGAAGACAACAACAATGGTATGAAAAAAAACTCGATTTTCTTGTTGAGCTGCTGGTTGAGAGTGTAGACAAATGTTGACGTTACTACCCGAGTAATTTTTTATGCAACCAATCCGGTAATACATAAAAACATAACAACCCACCACATATCTCCGTAGGTCAGTTTGCCGTTGCATAAATCACATCAATTCAATCAGACCATACGGTACGAAAAACATGGAAAGATGCAACCCCGATTGTACGTTCATCTCTCATCTTGGACGTGTTTGGACCGGGTTTGATGCACAGCATTCGTACCGAACGATGCATATAGCTGCGTTTGTCAACCATCTCCTCGAGTAAGTGGTCAGATATAACCTCCATTTTCGGGGGCGGGAATACGCTATTATTGGTTTGAAAAAAAACTCGTTTTCTTAGCTGCTGAGAATGTGAACGAATGTTAACGTTACTACGTAACGTTCCATGGATTTACTCAACGCTCCTACCAGTGATAGATACCTGCTACCTGGTAGATCGACTCTTCAAAATATATATATCCGTCACTCAAGCGCGAGAGAGAGCATAAGTTGACTGACTTCGATGAACATCGTGGGAATAGTAGTGCTGAACCCTGCGCGCGAGCAAAAACAAAGGCCCACTACCTGGTACGTAGTGTACATGTAAACATGTTCGTACCGGGGGGAGAAGGGTACACCTACGTATGCATGTACAGTACTGCATCTTAGCATCTAGCTGTGAACACGGCTTGTCCAGAAGGTTGCTGAGCGTAAAAGCTCTTGCGAGCGGAGCTGGAGTGTGAAAAGTCCTGACAAAAAACAAACGGTTTGCTCGCAGCGAGAACGTGCAGTGCCTCCTTTCCATGTAAAAAGGAATCCCGAGGACGTTTGTCGAAGTAATTATTTCCTGTTTCATGGCGTTTCGGGGCGACGGTTCTTCAACAACGTCCCATCAACCAAGGCTAGTCGCAAACCCGGAGACATATAAACCGTCGAAAGCCCTCTTCACCAGGGCATTTCGCGGTGCGGTGCATCGGAGGATCTAGCGACAAGAGAGATCCGCACCGCCCCGCAGCGTATGAAAACCAGAACACAAAACTTCGCACCGCACCGTACAATTGTAGAAAAAAACACACCGAACCGCCCCGTCTGACTCTCATAACAAAAAGAAGCACCATGAAAGGCCTAAACCCTTGTACTACTGGGAAAAAAAACTATCCCAAATTAACTCCACGTACCTTGTACCCAAAAAACGTGAATGCAGTCCTAAAGGGGTTTTAAGGGTTTTCCCAAAAGTTGTTATTCTCGAGGTAAGGTGCGGGCGCGGTGCGTTGCGGGTTTTATCGTTTTTTTACCGAACCGCACCAAACCGTGCGATTCTGACCCAGAACCGCACTTTGCGATTTTGACCAGGACCAGAACCGATAATTACGATTTTGACCAGGACCAGAACCGCAAATTACGATTTGGACCAGAACCGCATCTCACCCTGTGAAAATCAAAAACCAAAATCAGCACCGCACCGCACGATTCTCGAAAAACATTATCCGCACCAGAGAGAAAACCCGCGCCGCGATGCGGTTCTACGCCGTGGAAAACCTTGCTTATTTCGAACTCCTGCTGTAAAAGGCTTGTACAAACGGTGGAAGTCCCCTTTCCCTTCAGGCCTACACCACCAAGACACTTATTTTTGCCCTCCCCGGCGACTCCAGCCACAATAGTAATGAATACCGGTATAGACTACAGATTGAGTCCGTATTTATCTTGTATGCATATAGCGCGCCCGGCTAAAGAGCCCGATTGCTTATCTTTGCGTTTAATAGGCTGTTGGCGGTTCGTGTCGTAGCACACTATTGGTTGTAAGTTGTAAATGGGTCACGCAAAACTCCAGCGGTAGTGAGAGCAAGAGCTTTCGTGCCACGTGGAGACTGAGCGCGCAGTCACGTGATGGCTGGCTGTACCCCCCCCCCCTCCCCCTTCGACCCAAATATCTACCTTATGCGGCTAGACCGAAATCATTGCCACCTTCCATAATGTCCCTTCTTTCTGGAGAGGACTTGATATGAATGTATCTACTTACACTCACTCTTGTTCACGTAAACGATGGACTCATATCTGGACCAAATTGGAACCCCAAGACTATATTCTACTGGCGGTAGCCCAATCCGCTGCTCGGTTACTAGCTGCACAGGTCTTGAGGCCCCGCGCCATTCAACCCGTGAGGAAGCCCTACTGCAACTGGAAGGTCTCCTACTGCAACTGGAAGGTCTCCTACTGCAACATGAAGATCATCTACAAAGACCATCATGGAACAAATCTAAAACATGCACCGTGGATCATACGGCGGCCCGTTCTGCACGGCCAAGAGCCGTAGCTCCAGGTGATATTATCGAGCAGGTGACCAAGCATCGAAGCAGGAGCAATGATCCAGACCATCAATAAGGGACTCTGCCCTGCGGCGAACCGGCGGGTGGAACACATGCCCAAGATGTACGTGCTATGGACGACAACGTTGTGCAAGGCAAAATGGGCCATTCAACCTCTACGCGACGCATACTTGAACGACGCCTACGACGAGAGGCACCAGCGTTGCTGCTATTCAATAAAAATCAAACCACGCCAACAAACAATATCATACCAGTATAATATAGGGACACCTTTCTCCTTGCGCCTGTACTCCCTCGAACCCTACCTACGTTGTACCTCTCTTCAGGCACATTATGCGTGGGCCCCTAAAACGGCATACATTAAAACACCTAAACAAGAACTGAGGACACCGCCCTGGCGCGCACCCGTTAGGGTCGAGGACTGCAACACAGCATCGCAAGAAGGGCGACTAAGGTCGGCGGACTGCCAAGTACCCCCATCCCCCCCGGCCCCGCTTTTAGGTTGTTGGCGATAATTCGAAAGCGCAGAACGCCTGACCGTTGCCGCGACTTGGCGCCGAGAAAGCACCTTACCGGGGAACTGCCCCGCCCAGTGACAGGGCCCGTTTTAATTTGAAGCTCATACACAAACATGTCCCACATTAAGCATCAAAGCCAAGGTGCGCTACAAGAGCAGGGATAAAGTCCCCACGACACCCTCCCCAGATACAGCCCAGGCGTATGCCCTCTCCTCGCCGGGAGCGACACCCAAAACCCACACCGTTTACAATACAACAGCACGATGTAATACGAGTACCGGTGCAGCTGTTAGGACATGGCTCCCCCTCCCCCCTCCTCCTCGAGGAGAATTCCAACCAGGTCGGAGCAAACATCGAGCTCACCGAAGCCCACGTGTCGGCCCTTACCGGCCGCCTGTGCCCAGCTTCGCTCGTCTACCTGTTTGTCTGTCCACGCATGCCGTGCCCCAGGAAAGACAACCTGTCTCCCCACCGGACTGTCACCGTAAACTGTCCCAGCGACACCCAAAGCGCGAGCGTCGCTGTATGAAAACCCGGGCCGGCTGCCTCCACTTCTTGAGCCGCTGCTGCCATAACCCGCGTCTCCACTTTTTGGCCCGACGGATGGAAAGTTTGGTGCAATGCCGACGTCTTCGTTCGCCGCTGCAGTGAGCGTTCCCCCCAAGCTGCCGTCGTCTGCGGTATTCACCAGAGCCACATTGGACGCAAGATTCCCCCCGCGTCCTGCGACCCTTACTGCTTGAAACAACGGCACACTTCCGCTGTCTAGCGCGCACGGGACGTCCGCTGATGGTACTTCCCCCCCCCACGCTTTTCCTCCTCCTGTATCTCCTGCTCCTTTACCCTGAAGGAAAACGCCCTCCCATCCCCCTTGAGGCATCCGGCAACCTTGAACGCGTGAGGGAAATGACCCGAAAACATTTCCCGGGTCAAACCGAAAAGCGGGCTCAAACGCTTCCTGCGTGCTCATCCCGCACGACTCTTGTCTGTCCGTTCCGATCCAATCGCTTCCGTATTGCCGAGCAACCGCCTCGAACCGGGACGACAAGCCCACACAATGCATCGAATCCGGTGCGCCTTCCGCCTGGGCAAGGTCTTCGCTTGCCGAGCGAGGTTCCACGGCCAAGACGGCAGAATGCGTATAATCTTCCTCGCCTATTCCTCGATCCTGCGGCCAACCCTCTCTCTCGACGTGGTACATTGGCTCCTCATGCTTCCGCAGCACCTGCCGCTCGATGACTCTTTGCCCCGGCATGGCTGAAAGGTGCCTCTCTCCGCATTCAGCTTTGGGTAGCATGAAGGCCCCCGAGACTCCAACCGATTGGTTAATCGCGCCGCGAGCCCGCAAGCCTCCCCTAACTCTCTGCTCCGGCATGGCTGGAAGGTACCTCTCTCCGATTTTGCCTTTGGGTAGCATGAAGGCCCCCGAGACTCCAACCGACTGATTACTCGCGCCGCGAGCCCGCAATCCTCCCGAGGGAGGCTGCTGCCTCGCCCCATGCGACGTCGCCACCCCTCCTCTCGTGCCTCCCACTACCACCGCTGCCGCCGCCGCCGCCGCCCACGGGGATCCGCCACCGCACGCGCCGCTTGGCGCTTCCGACGCCAACAGAGCGGCGGTTTCTTCCCGGCAGGGCGATAAGTGTGCTTCACGCGCGCGCGGCGCCCGGCTGCCACCACTGCTCGCGGGGGCAAAGTTCTCCGCTGGAGATTCGCACTCGTCGCTCTGTGACGACGGATTAGACCCAGGGGTCAAACCGAGTTCCAAGAATGGCACCCTTGATGATAGGGTTCGCCGCGCTGAGAAGCCTGGGATCGGGACCGAACCCTGGTCGTCGTCCCGCACGTCCAGCTTCAGAATCGAATGGACGCACTTCCAGCACAACTCCGAATCGCAAAACACCACTCCGGGGATCATCGCGTCGAACGTCGGCACGCACACGCCGGCCCTAGCGGCGAGGTCCCTGAGTTTGTCGTACGCTTTCCTGCGCCCGAACAGTCGAAACACTGCCAAAGACAGATGGGCGTTGTGAAGCGCATAATACCTGATTGCAGCAACAACATCGAAGGTGGTATGTGCACGAGGGCGGGTACGAATCTTTTTTTAATTTAAGGCCGTTTGGATCTCGGCCGTGGTGTCACCGAGACACCGGAGTGGCCTATAAAGCGGGGCAGCAATCTTGTCAAGGGGCCGATATAACCGCGCGTGAAGTGCGTGCACGAAAGAGCGACCCTGACGAGCGCCGTGTTGCACACCAAATTCGGTTGCCCCTCCCCGGGGCAAAATGGCGTTGCCTGGCCACCGAGCGACCATCCCGCCTCGTTTTGGAAGCTACAGCGGGGTTCATGTTTCACCCGCACGGTCGTCTCCATCACGCTGCCGGCGGTTAGGAACAAGACGGCTTGGCCCGCGCGGTTCGGAGCAGTTGTCATGGTAGGTGCTGCTGTACTGCTGTAGCCATCGTCAGACATGATACCGCTCTCGTTTTCTATAAGGTATCTTGCGCATTTCATCAGGCGCAGCTGTCTTAGTCCGCGGAATACAATCAGGCAAAAGCTTGGCGGTTGCGCAGGATACCATTTTTCAGCGTTATTTCGCCAAAAAAACGTGGCGTGGCGCCGTCAAACGTAGCGTGCGTTTGCCGATTGTTCGAGTCAACACCACCACGCAAAGCTCAGCAGCAGGGACGACGAGGAGAGCAATCTCGGCTAAAAGTGTGGGTCTGCGAGTCTGCTATTTGAAAGACAGGCCAAGCTTCGAGAACACGTACAATCCCCACCGAAAAAACCGAAGTGCACATACCGCGGCCAACTCATCTACCGCGCATACATGTGCATACTTTGAAAAAGGAGCAAAGCTAAAGCAGGGACTCACCTCAATAGGCCGGGGCATGTTTGAAACATGGACAGCACCAGCTCGGCCAAGGCGAGCATCCCGTCCGTCGTGAACACCTCTGCCTTGGCTGCAAGGAGGCTGCCCCCGAGCGTAATCATTACAAGCGCGCCCGGCTTGATTGGATCCAGCCGAGTCATCTCCGCCGCGATAAAGTCGTGCACATGCCACCAGCCGGCGTCGGTATCGCCGGACGCCACAACGAAGCGGTACACGAGAACGAGCGCTGCGGGCATAGAATAGGGCAGGACAGGACAGAACAAACACGAGAGAATGGACGGACGGACGGACGAACGAACGAGAACACATGAACGGCGGGGGGGGGGCGTACCAGCGGCAATAGGGTGGGACCCAGAGCAAACAAAACACGGGCGTGGATAAAAGGGAGCAGAAAGCTTGGGCCGAACAATTTTTTTATCCCAGTCAGGAGTCAGGAGGTTGGTCTGCATAGCGAGTTTATAGTTGCACAGACAACCTTGCGCCGCTTCACGCCGGTCGGCATATAACATACATATACTAGGGTATATACATCCATATACAAACATGTACTGGTACATAGTTTAGGTAGGAACATGAATAAAATATTGTACCTACTTTGGTAACCGCGACAAGCGTAGTCAAACCCAACTAATCTTACCGAAGGCCGAGCCACCGCTTACTACCCGCGCAGTCGCTCAGCACCTACCGTCGGCGACCACGTAAGCGGGGTGCGCTGGCGGAGGCGGCGTGCGACGCGCCGTTGCTTTTCCTGCCGGTCCCGTCTCTGCCCGCTCCGCCACCGCCGTCCCCTTCGCCGTCTTCAGCATCAGGCCGGCTGGGCGGTCCGCGTCTGCGTCGCGCCCCCGCCCGGAAATATTCGCGGGGTTGACCGAGTACGCCGACTCCACGAAGTCGATCAGGTTGTCGCAAGTCGCACGGTAGGTTAAGAAGGCCGCCACTAAAGGGTCTTTCTCGGGGAAGGTGTTGAATATCGCCTGGGCCTTATCCATGTTCGCGCGATACTCTACGTTGGAATCGACGGGCGGCTGGAACGCGTGGGACAGGCCGTACAGCATCATCGCCGTCATGGCGCACTGCTCGGAAAGTCCACGGATCTTGGACAGGCACCGCTGTGCGCCGTCTATGTGGCGGGCGACCATACTTTGGGGGCACCCCATCATCAGCCCCCCGATGGCCATGCTGGACAAGAGTATGCACTCATAGGCATTTCCGCGCATAACCTCCGGCCCTTCCATCGGCGACATCTTCCCCTCCGCCCACCTCCCGACGAACGCGTGCACGAGACCGTCTCTGATGCACGCTTCGTCAACGATCTCATACCTGAATCTCAAGAAAAAGCGCGTGCGAAGCCACACCGTGGGTATGCGAGGAGTCAGTTCGTTTCCGGGGTCGGCGAGAGGAATGGCTCAAGATTGAAGTATCATCGCGTTCCCGGTAGAAGTCAATTAGACCCATAGTCAGCTGCTCGAAGAGAAAGCTAACTTTCGGTCAATCAGTGCACTTTTGCAGATTGAGTGTGCTTGGGTTTCAACCCCGTTGAAACGCAGCGAACCAAATCTCAGTGTCCGCAGTTGCTCGGGAAAACGATTTGTGCGAATCAAGCAAACACCGGCAGTCTTGGTTTCGTCTGCAGTGGGTGGCAGGCTCGCCTGTTTCAACCACCAATGTGGCGGTCTGCTTCAGGTGTGGGCAGCGTATACCACAGTAACGATAAACTCATCGATCGAACATTGAACCTATACCGGGGGCATCTTACGGCGGATGTGGGTGTGTGGGTGCTCGGAAGCATGTGAACTCGTCCCCTAGGGCAACTGTTATCGCTGTCGGATAATAAGTACACAACGTCTTCAGCGAAAATAAACCCATCGTCACTCGCCGACGATTACTATGTTGATAGTAACCCTACTGGGGATCCAGATACAACGACGACGCAATTGAGAGGCGCGTCAGAGAAGCATTCTGCATGACGAGTGTAGCAGCATGCTTTGTTTTGAAATGTAGTTCCGGTACCAAACGCATGATTTTTCCCATGCATTTATTTGCGCACATGCACTTCTGATATGTCAGGGTCAGTGCCTTCAAATTTCGAAACGTGATTCGAAGTGATTACCGAGATACGACTCCATGATTGATTGCCTGCTTCATGGCTGGCCCAGCTCGCACGCATTCCTTCTTTTCATCCTTTGAATCCCTAAAAGGGACTTTGCATCCATGTAGGAGGCGACCACGGTCTCGAAGACTCGACCGCAGGTCCAATGTTCAGTTTTCAACGGGCAGTCTGTGCAGTAGTAGGCAGTGCATCGATTGTGTCAAGTTGTTGATCAACGACCGTGCATGCTCCTCTGCCCTTGCAAGTTATTTCCCCCTCGAAGGACCTCGTAACATTCGGGTCGTGCGTTCGAGGTGCATCATATTGTTTATGTATGTCTTGTGCTGGTTCTCCTTCCTTTTGTCATCAGGGGGGGGAGGGGCGGTATATTCTACTGTCAGCAGCGGCGGCACGTTTCACGGCAGTGGCCTGTTTGGCGGCGGTGGCAACGGCAGCGGTGGCGGTAGTGAAAGTTGGTATATTTCATTCACACCGGGAAGGGGTGGGGTGGGTGGGGTGCATGTCTGCGTCAAGGAGTATTCCTGCTGCAGGCAGTGCCCCTGCAGAGCCTAAAAAAAAACTTGATATCTCTGCTCTTCTTTCAGATGAGACACGAGGGCGCGATATTATTTGCTGCGCACCATGGAATAGCTTCCTAGAGCTTCGTGCAGCGTGCAGCGCGGGATTTGCAGCCTGAAGAACAGGCAGCGAGAGAGAGTTGAACTTTGCGACGACTCAACTCAGCCAGCCGCAGCGCTCCAGCACAGCCGCTACGGTCGCCGTTAAAGGAAAGCGCACGCCGCCGCCGATACGTAGCTGGAAACTGCCTGGATAGCTGCAATGGTGTAATGCTGCCGTGCGTCGGATACCGTCGGCAGCTATGAAAATGAAACTTTCTTTGCATCGCTGCGGACTTGAGAGCTCAACTTTGTAGAAGCTGTATCGATAGACACGTCTACAAGGATCCGAAACACTTTCCGAAATATTAATTTTCGTTTCAAACGAGAAAGCAGCATTTTTCCTGCATTTTCTCAGGGTTGGTCAAGACGTGACCGATCCACTGTGCCAAGTGGGCGAGTGCTTCGAACATGCACTGCTTGCTGTATGACCACAAACGCATACCAGGTATAAAATGTGTTCTCGGGATCGAGGAGAGTGGTTCTAGTGGGCCCCTCGCCCCTGCCCACGGTAGTTTTTTTTCTTTCATCCCATTTATTATCTTCGCCCTTCTTCTCTCTCTCCCTCTTCAGTCGTAACTCAGATCCGGGGTCACTGAGTAG
>JBBMHQ010074387.1:0-10166 GCA_037834295.1 Postelsia palmaeformis
CCATGTGTTTCCGTGTCCATAAGGGTACTATATGTGTGTTTTGCCTTTCTTCCCCCCCCAGGAGACGGAACCTGACTTGAATGCTGCATTACTCGAAAACTACAAGGTCATGGTCGGCCTCTACGCGCGCCTCGGCGTTGCACCAGGTATGCTCAACAGCAATGTTTTACCTCGTCCAATTGCCACCGAGAAGTTCGCATGAGCACGCGCCCCGACCTTCGGTTGATTACGCTCGTAGGGTGGAACAGGATCGGGGGGGGGGGGGGGCGGCGTGATGTTGTATGTCGGGTGTACCGATGCATGTCGAACATCTTGAAATAGATTTAGCGCTTCGTGTAGACGCCTGTGATAATGGGAGCCCTATGTCATCCTCCGGAAGTCTTCGTTTTTACACCATTTGCTCGTTGGGTGGAACGGGATCGGGAGGGGGGGCGGGGGTCGTAATATTTTAACCTGGTATATGACTGTATAACAAAAATTCGAACTCTAAATTTGTAGCGCCCCGTGTAATGCGTACGAACGGCATTTCTGAAATGTGGCGTAGTAACGGGGACTGGCGGTCTTGCTACCAGTAATAGGAGTCGCGTGTACTAGCCATCAAGCGCTAAGATGTCTCTGATTTATGTTGCCATTGAATAGAAGGTGTTTATCACGCTGAAAGGTACTCTGCATGCCCGAGGCCTGTGCCCTGTGCGCTGTGCGGTATGCGCTATATCTAACGAATGCACTACTGGAGTCTGTCTAACCCGATACCATATTTGGCGTTCGGCGGTCCTTGCGACCTTCGTCTTCTTGTTTCTGTCCGCAAGATCCTGACTGGGTTGCCGTGGCGGACAGCGTTCAGGGGCTCGCCCCTGGTAAGTGCTGCACACGAATATGCGGGGTCCTTACTTAGCTTTCGTTAGTTGCTTTACTTTAGCGCCGTTCGTTGGTCCGCTCATGTACCTCCAGCTGAGCAGGTTTGCTTTGTTCCCGCGTGTGAGGATAGACCGATGATGGTTGCGACTGTGCTTTCAGCAAGGAATATACTCAGGAGTGCCCGGTACCAACGATGGCTGTTTTCAGGGCTGCTCACGGGTCGGGTCAAACCTCGCGTGTCGAGTTGGGTCGGGTCGAGTCAGGGTAGCGTAGCCTGACCCGTGACTTTTTTTTCAACCTTTTGACCCGGCCCGACCCGAACCGTGAGATTTTGAAGACCTCCCGATCCCGACCCGCGGCCCGGGTCGCAACCCGTGAAGAGCCCTGGTTACTTTGTGAGTGAATAGTACTTCTACCACAACAGTAAAAGGGCTACAGTAGGTCGCTGCTAAAGTTACATAGCTGTGAGTACAGAAGTAGCGGTAGCACAGCGCTGTGTATTTCGTACAAACGTGCAGTACCAGAGGCCACTGTTCAATCATGTTGCCACTACGTGCCGTCGTGTACAGTTGTAGGTATCTATATAGCCAGCTGTGACGACATCAGTAGTTCTGTAGTACGAGTAGCAGTATAAGTCCCTGCGAAAGTAGTTTAATGTACGAGCAAAATGCGGCTATTTGTCGTACAGGCATAATGTCGGTCTGTCAAACGTGACGGTTTCATTGTAGGGAAATTACGGTTTCATCTCAGGAAAGTTTCACCGACCCCAGGATCTCACGACCCCACGAGTACAAGGTCGGAGTACAGCAGTAGACGAGCTTCGTTCTTGTTTAATATTTTGGGGTCGTCTCTTGTAGCTCGACGAGGTGCATCCACCAGGCACCGCCATGCCTCATGCGGTCACTCTCTTCACCTGCTCACCTTCACTAGCACCACCGCTGATAAACAACACCGCTGGGCTACGGTCCCCAGCACAATATCTTCTCCAGAGCTAAGCTCATATCATATCACCGAACCAGCCTAACCGCGGTCCAGGCACTTGGGCTCTCTCTCTGGCATCATACACGAGCCACTAACCAACAACTTCAGCGTATCTTAGTCACATTCGGGAATGTACCCTGGTACCCCAGAGCATGTGTTTTCAAGTACCCTACTAACACACCCTTGGATATTTTGACGGAATCCGATCGTTCAGACTACCCCTCGCCCAAGACGGATGGCTGACAGCACATCAGTGCATTCTACGAGCGCCCCCTGGTTGGTGGGACTTGATTGCCGCCATAAATAACTTCTGTAACAGCAGTAGTCGCGCAATGACTGTACCAGTACATGCGCAGGTACGTACGTCGATGGGGAGGGTGTACGTAGCACCATTCTGACTACAATCCGTGCAAATTTATTCATCGAGCCAAAAAAACGTTTGTTACTTACAGTAGCTAAACTCCTCGGAGGGCGCGTACTTCTGCAAGGGCTCGCGTGGTGATTTTGATGGCATCGCATGACGCTGAGCGCTGCTGCTTCTAACGTTGCTGCTGCTGTTGCTGTTGCTCCTCCAAAAAAATGCTGGGTATCCGCTGAAGTCCTCGAGTGGCGCGGATTACCTCAAGCGCTCGTGTTGTGATCTCGACTACACTGCGTCGCATTCCGCGCTGTTGGTTCTGCTACTGCTGCTGTTGTTTCTATCTGTGTCGATTAGAGCCACGAGATACTGCTGTTGCGGCGAGCACCCAATCTGCGCGCGAGACAGGGAGCGAAGAATACGAGGTTGGAGGGGCGGCAGACACAACAGGTATTTTGCGTAATGTATTCGCCATTTGGTTGGACCGGTACATAGAGGCGCAGGGTCAAAGTGGACGGGTAGCCAGCAGTATAGCTTGACGCGACAGCCGTTCAGATTGGGTTATATACAGTATATGTATACTTGCATACATACTTCGTATGTGGATAACTACTGTTACAAAAAACCTCATCATGCCAATATGTCACTCGATATAAGGACACTTTGTGCATTAAAAAATAATACGAATAGATCCTTGTATTGAGCGACCAATTGGTGGGGATCAGAACCAATTAGGGTTGATGGAAATAGGCGGATATATGGCGTTTCGGGTTCATCGTGGGTTCTGATTTATTCCGCCCCCTAGCCAATAGCAACCTTTATGGCTATACGGGAGACTCCGGAAGTCAAGCGATTATTGTTGAAAATAATCATGAAGCGTTCCATCAACCGCCGGCGTGATGTCACCATTTCCAGTGCTGTAAGTCTCAGTATTCGTGCTGTTAACAGTAGGCAGAAACGCCAACTTGATTTTTTCCCGCCGCTCATTTTATTACTGGTGGAGATACTGTGTGTTGTGTGATTGGTTGAGTGATAGATTTCGTTTTATTTTGATTCGTCCTGTTGTCTGAACCGGTTTGCCTGTTTGCATGATGCAGTGCAATCGTGCAAGGGCGGGAAGGGAGCCAGCCGCGTGGAGGAAAAAAGTTTCAAAGCAGCCCCCACAGTGATGTAAGTGGCCGTTTTTACCGAAAGGCAACGTGGTTGAATCACTGGAAGATACGTTTTGCGGTAACATTTTCGTCGTCGCTTTAATTCGTGCTCGTGGTATGCTCCTTGCTTCGGAGAAAACTATTAATAGCTCGAAACTTTCTCGCGTGGTATGCTCCTTGCTTCGAGAAAACTAGCTCGAAACTTCAGCCCAGGTGGTGTTCTACGGTACTTGCTGCTGGCTCCCAGGCGCCACGAACGAGAACAAGCATCGCGTAACTAGCGCTCCCTCGTCGCTTCCTGGGACAACGAAACTCCTGTACTGTACTGTACTGTACTGTACTGTACTGTACTGTACTGTACTGTACTGTACTGTACTGTACTGTACTGTACTGTGCTGTGCTGTACTCTACTGTACTGTACTGTACAACAATGTTTGAGCTCCCACAGTAGTTCCTATGGTGCGTGCGATAGTGCGCAATCGACGCGCTTAATGACGCGCCTTACCTACAGTAGAATCGCGTCTCGCGATATGCCGCTCAATACCGCACAGCAGTTTATTTGTTCTGTTTATTTTCTCTGAAAGCAACGCTCGCTCTCTGGAAATATTGTTGTCTTGTTGCTCCCGTTACGTGTAGCTTCGAAGAAGACTTCTTGGGGGTATCTGCGACCACCCGCGGGCGCTCAAAGCTCCAAGACGTGCGCAAGGTGAAGTTTTGTCATGGTGTTTTTTCTCCTCGATAGGGTATTATAATTGCACCGCAACTGAAAACCGGATAGGAGGTGTTAATCTCCAGAACAAAAACCCGTACATCCATTTTGTTGGGCCAGTTTTAATCGGTTAACCGCAAAGGGGTTTACGCGGGATAATGTGTCAAAGCATCCAAAATTATGAAAACTTTGGGGTATTTTCCCCTTATCTGCACCCTGTTGTGTAATCCCAACTGCGTTTCTGGTTTTGATCGTAGCCGCGCCTCTTCGATGTGGAATACCACGCGTATTGGTGTTGTTCAGCTAGATTTGATTTGATTTTTTATAAGAGCACGGCGTCAAACGTCAACGAGGTCACCACAACCAGGCCCGCACACTCGATGCTCCCGAAATTCCACAATCCAACATCACAGGTATCGCCGTGCGGCGAGTGAAAGCAACAGTCGCCCTGCTCGTCCGTCTACCTGGCACGATCAAATACCTCTGCAAAATCGAAAATAAAAGACACATATACTTTAATTGGTAAACGGAGGCATGTACCGAGGGGGAGACGGGAAGGCGCCTGTAGAGACGGCTTACACCTGGGGGGGGAAAGGGAAGACAAGATACCTGTGAACACGGCTTGTGTCGGAAAGGCCGCTGAGTGTGAACGTTGTCGTGTTCGCACCAAAACTACCTACGGCGGGGGGCGAAGTGGACTCCAAAGGGTTTCTCGTTTGATGGGTGGCAAGTCTGCTGCACCGAAGTACGGCGGACTATGGTATACACGCAGGACTGGGCACAAAGTTCCAGACTGCGTGCAACCATAGTCCGCGGTACAGCAACACTTGCTTCTTACCAATGTATCTAGCTGTTTCTCAACGATCAATTCCACCGCCCGCCGTGGGTAAGTGAGTGCGAAGACGACAACGCCGTACGATTCAATCTGGACGCTCTTCGTGGTGGCCTCAACAAGCCCGTCGGCACTGGCGCGCTATGAAGGGGTGGATTTCTCCAGGCGCGAACCTTCTTGTTGCTTGTTCCACCGGCAGTTTTGAACGTTTTGTTCGAGACACAGAGAGTACAGGCGACGGAAGCGCAGTCTCCTTCGATCATGCTGTACGATGGAGCTCCGCGTTTCCCTTCGATGCCCCTCGTATCACGGTGGCCCCCAGTATGTAGGCCCAAAACGGGGGAGAAAGGCTTCCCAATTTAGTTGTTGAGAATGCGAAGGTAGAATTGATGGAAACCCCGTCATCGACCGCAAAAATTGCGCAGACAGCGTTTGTGATTCACGCAGTAGTTCTCGGGGTACAATGTACTAAAGTGAGTGATCTTTGGTTTATTTCGGGCATATTTACTATGAGCCTCCGTGATAGTATAATACTGGACGTATGATTACCTCGCGGTTCGCGGTGCGTGAATTGTGCACTCTTTTTTTTTACTCTTGGGGTGGGACTCGGGTATATCGACCCAAAACACGAGAAGCGCATTAATGAGGTGGTGTTGGAAAAGCGTGAGGCAGTACGAGTATCATCACCATGCCGCTCGCGTGTCGTGCATGGGGTCAGATATCGTATTGTGTGTTTGATAATCGAGTCCGATACAATACCGATAAACGAAAAAGCTACCGTATTCGATACGATTTCGATAGTTGATGCCGTCGAAGCCTTCGTTCTGTGTCAGCATAATAAAGAAGGGGGTACCAGGAGATGGAGGACTGAACGCGTTCGATACGGTATTTCCGAAAAACACGATACGATATCCCAAAACAAGTCATGCATCCTCGTACGTTGTAGTCCGGATACATCTCCTCACCCTATCGCCCGGGCTGTCGGTGTGGTTGATGCCATAGTCGTGGTCACATGCTTCGACACTTTGGCATGTTCCCTCTGAAGTTCATAGAATGTGTTCTCGACCCTTCTCTCCATCTTCACTCATAAGTCCCTGACGGGTTTAATTAATATTGTGTGAGCTTTCAGCAACACTGATATCGAAGATTATCCCACGATCGAAGTTCGCGACTCGATGCCATGTCTGTCCCCTGCTCAGTTGATCGGCCCTGATGAAATGTCTCTCCCCCGTCTCTCTCTGCCCCTGATGAACACAGATGTACGAGAAAATTCGGGCGGATTACGAAGGCAAAGCTAGTCGGGGCAGGTATGTACTTACTGGCCGGAGCGTTTGCGTTGTTGTGGGGGGAAAGCACGCCGCGCTCGACCTCTTTCGGTCGGTCTCGTGTATATCAGACGACGCGAGTCGACGAGGGAGGAAGTGGCTGAAATCTTCTCGCGATGAAAATGAAGGCCCGAACCGTGGTGAGGAGGTGGGGGGGGGGGAACACTTACTTTGTGATCCTGGATCTGAGTTACGGCTTGGAGGGAGAGATAAATAAAGGGCGAAGGTAATAAATGGGAAGAAACTAAAACAAATAAAAATGGCATGCGTACACAGATATAAGTCGATGAATTAATGGGCGATAAGTGGGAAGGGTTTGCGTGAAGGCTCGTGTGATGCTCGCGCTTTACAAGTCGGTGGACCGATCGTTGCGCCTCGTGCGAGGCTATGTAGGGACCCTTGGCACTCTATCGAGCTCATGGAGTACTCACCGCAGCAGCAGCCGCAAGCGGCAGTATGGAGCGCTCACAGTAGTGTTTGAGGCTTGGCCCAGCTTCGGTATTTTTTTTATAGTCCACAGTCGTCCCTCATGACATGTTTCTTTCGAGAAGTGTCCTAGGCCGTGGGGGTCAGGGCTGGCATGAGGCTTCGACGGAATGGTTGATTGGTCATACTCATACCTCAATACATATTTCTCCCCGAGAAAATTGTCAGGCCGTTGGTGTTAGGGCTAGGGTAAGGGTTTGGGGATACAGTCAACCTTCCGCCGAAGCTAGGTTAAGGTCTACGTAGCACCCCTTCAAGACGGGTATACGCGTAAAATGCGCGTGAGAGCTAGAGTCGGTTATGCTCTGTTCCACCACCATCTCACTGCTGATATTGCGGTTACCATCATTCTACTCTAGGGCGCCACAAGTTCCCTCACTTTTTGCGGGAAGTATTCAATGTGTATTTAGGGCCGTCCCTAAGACTGACAGAGGTGCCAATTGCCGTTATTCATGGCCGCCCCTAAGCTTGAGGGACGTTCAAGTGTCGTTATTTTTGCCCGCCCAGTGTTGTATATCCCGCTGCTGCTGCTGCTGCTTTTGTCACCCCGATCGGCGATGCTAGGCCTGGAAGCACACCGGCGCCCATCACCAAACAAGAGTTGGACGCCGCGGGGCTAAAGGTAAGCCGTCACTGTCATCGTGCGCGGTTTATAGGCTTGCGCTGTTCCTGAGGGTTGGGTGTTTTTGCGCGTGACGAAAGTGAATGTTGACAAGGAGTGGAGTAGGCGAACGTTGCCAAGAGCCTTCATGATGGGAAGGTGCGATACTTATTGGTTGAGAGTGATGAAAGAGAGACCACCATTAATACCATGTTGCGGTATTAGAGGATCTTCGATTCAAGTCGAAATAGAACATGGACGATACTTTTCCTGAAAACACAAAAAAAAATGATGAAATACTCGTGCACATGTGGAGTGTTGAACGGTGTCACTCATTGCTGACGATTTTCTGCGACCTTCGATCTAGAGCGTGTGGAATGAACCGGCGTTGACTGTGCGGTGTATGGTTTGGCGGTCCCCGTGGAGTCCGATGAAACGGTTGTTGCCCGTAGGGGGGGGTCAGGTGATTGTCCGTGACGTTCCGCAGACTAAGCGATAAAGTAGCAGTTTTTGGAACAGTTGCTGCAGTGTGCGCAGCTGTAGCCACTCTTACGGGGAACCTGAGTAAATAGGATCGAATATCATTAGTAAAAATAGCGAAATATATCACTTTCCGTGAGTACCGTAGGTCCTATTCAACATGGCCCTCCGCAGTAGCAAGAACACGCGCACGCACACAGCCTGCAATGGTTTGAGGCGTGTGGAACAACTGCTCCGTGTTCGCAGCTGTATGTCCTCGCAAGATATACAACACACCGCACAGATCCTGCAGTAGAAGCTCGTGGGCCAGCTGCTCCGCATGCGCGTAGCTGTGCCTGCCAGCAGAATAGGCACGACACGATAATCTGCAAAAGCAGTACCTCTCTGTAACCACGTAATATTTACATTATTAACCGCGAAGTGACGTGCTGACTTACGTTGCCGCCTCAAATATATGGCATGCCTTATTACGTTTTAGCCGGATTAAGCCGAAGATCTTGTCCAGAATGTGAGAGCCGGAGATTCGCGCCGTCCACCCGAAAATCTCCGAAAAAATGTCATCTCCTTTTTGTGTTTTTTTTAACTGCATTCCGTCAGCGCATACAGCAGCTGACGACACAGTTACTTGTGCGAGCATCCTCCAGCTCTCGAGTTATTGGCAGAAGCGCGAGAGCTACGTACGTACCCTATATTTGTTCACGTGTAGACCTACAGTAGTACCTCACGGTTTTGATTCACACCCGCGCTCTGTCTCTTGCGCGACGTCTAACGCTTTGTGTTCGTTTCAGGTGTTTGGTCTCACGGGTGACTGCATTTTGAACACGCTTCGCGTAATGGGATTGGTCAAGGTGAGGGTTACCTTTCGGCAGCAAGCTCTACAACTTTAATATAAATCGAAAAAAAACTGAATTTTCCCCAATATAGACACTCGTGGGCAAGATAAAAGAGCAAAATGATCCCAGGCGAGGATACCTAAACGGCGGCTGGTTCGGCCATAGCAACCGCAGGGGTTATAACCACACGTTGGGAACGAGCTGTCCTTCGAACAGCAAGGGCTGTAAACGAAGACGACAAGCACCTACAGAGGACTTGCGTAACCTAGCAGCGTTGCGCGCAACACCGACTGTCCTTCGGCACAACGTGCTTCATAGGTCGCGCGGCGCGGTCAAGCTGTCGTTAAAAAAGGTGCCCTGAGGAGGCAAAGACGACCACGATGGTGGTGCTCCATACGCTTTCCTTTATTTTTGCTGAACTGGTGTATACAGTATCCACCCTTTTGATATAGTATCTGGGATACCAGTCCATTGCTACATACGTAGGTTGGCCTATTTAAGAAAGTACGTGTTTACCCACCAGCTTTAAAATTTTCGCTTCGGTACTTCCCATTGGTCGGAAACCCTAAGGTATTTATTTCGTGGGGCTCTTTCTTATGACAGGGCCGGTAATGCTCTCCTGCAAAAAAGGACACAACTCCCAAATTTTTCATTCGTTTGCCCTCGAAACGTCGGCGCAGTTGTAGATGTATTTTTTGTTTTGCTCTGTGAGAATCTGACCCGAGGTCATGAGGTAGTCTCCCGCTTCCTCCTAGCCAACCCCGATTACAGTTCTGCGTTATTTTTTTGCCGCGCATGAATCGGACTATTCGATAGTTCAGGGTCACTGGAGCTCGTCGATTTGAGTCGAATTATGTCGACGGAAGGGTGCCACTGGAGCAATTTCGGTGGGATATGTATATATATATATATATATATCTCGTAATACATGCAACGAAACAGCTACCCGGTGTTTTTACAGTATTTTGCAGCGTCGAAACGAGAACCAACTGCGATTCACCGGGCAGTTATGTCATTGTGTTTGCTCATTGTGCTTGCTTGCCGTGTTGATCTGCGTACGCATGTGTCCGATTGTGTGACATCACAAGTATTCACTGTCACATTGCTCGGCATGCCGATATGTATGTAATCGTGAAACTATTTCCTGCTCAGGTTTCCAAGAGAGGCGTTACAATGGCCTCGCGTTCGTGATCGTGAACGGCGAGGCTCGAACACGGCTCAGGGTCGAAGAGGCTGGGATTTTTCCGGTGTCCACGCGTGTGCCTGGTATCACGTCTACGGGCGGGGCTGACCATACCGGTTCCTTCCCGAAACGATATACAAATAATATGAATATATACAGCAGTACGCGACGCCACCTTGACCCTTTTAGTACTATAGCCCCGTTTTCGGGACAAATCACTTGGAATTAGACTGGTATGTCCCTCATTCGGGACTGCAGTACTATTGGCGTTAACCCTCTTGGGACTTCAGAGGGGAAAGTTGACGATAAAAAGTTACGAATACAGCGACCGCCACTGCGTGACCGGGGGCCGATACAAATCGATGTCCG
>JBBMHQ010074398.1:0-12505 GCA_037834295.1 Postelsia palmaeformis
TTTCGGAAAAACTTGTATGCGCGCTGCCCTGTTGTGGCCGCGGTGTTGTATGAGTACCCGAGACCGTGCGACCTTTTCTTAACGTCACGTATTTTTGATAGTGTCGCGTAACGGGTTTAGACTACGTGACCTGGTCCCCCTCTCAGGTGAGAGCTACAGTACACGTAGCTTCCTCGGGGGAAACGTTGTGTGTTTTTTTTCTGTCTTGTTGGGCTACACTGCGTGTTTGACGTGTTACAGTCGTACGTGCGTAGCCCCCCCCTCCTCTGGAATGAGCTAGGCCAAAGCTAGCCCCCACGGTGAGCTAGCTCTCTCAGTGAACTAGCTCCCTCGAGGCAACGCTATTGTTTTGTTTTTTTTTTGTCTTGAGCTTCACCACCAAAGCGCCTTTTTTACGCGCCGTCCTCTCTCGAGGTAGCTCCCTCCTCCCCTCGAGACTTTTTTGTCTTTGTTTTGTTCTCGTCCTGGGTTGGGTTGCACAGCGCTCCCCCCCCGCAGCCTCCCTCTCCTCCAGTGAGCTGCTGCCTCAAGCCCATGTTTTTGGACCTTCCTTGCGTAGCGTACCAGGTATTATTGAAAGTTGCGTACACCCATCGCTCCGTCCCGGTGTGTTGAAAACCGTTTTGGGTACTATTGATATTATAAATGCCAAAACGGTCCATCCATTTCCAGACATCGTGGTGCGCGGCCTTCCTCTCGAGGAAGCTAGCTCCCTAGAGGCTGGTTCTCGTCATTTTTTGTTGTTGTCTGGAGATGGTGTGTGCCCTTTCGTGTTTTTTTCATTTGCGCGCGGTGAGGGGCAAGGTGCGGCCGGATAGAGCTATACGTATAGCTGGCACGAGGTAGGCTCGTCTGGCTGGCCTCGAGCAAATAAAACGATCGCCATCATACGAATCAAATGTTGCTGTGCTTGAAGAAATATCACGCTGCGGCATATTCTCCTGCATCCTGCTTTTCTCGTGTGGCATGTCTTTTTTCATATAGGAGTATATACTCTGGTATATGATTTATTAATATTGATAGTCGGTTTCTGTTTCTCCTTTTGTGATTTTGTTTTTGTTTTCAATTTTTCAGATTCGTTTTTTGTTGTTGTGTGTTTTTGTACTGTTTTTTTCGCGTTCATCGAGTGCTTGTTTTTGTTTCCCGTTTTTTCCCCTCACCCCCCCCCCCGACGAGATGTCTTTCCGCGGAACGGGGCGAAATCGTAGGAATGGGAATAGGAATGGGTCGGTGATATTTTGGTACATGGTATGGCATGTCATGGTATGGGCATGTTGTGGTATGGTGCACCATATTAGAAGTATGATTTTAGTTTTTTCTTGTGCTTGTGCTTGTGTTTACGAAGCAATGTCGTTGAGGCTTATATTTATTTCTACGTTTTTTTCATTTTTTCCGTGGGAAGTGATGGAAGGGAGAGGGGGGGGGGGGGGTGAACGCTTTGTTTAGGGGGCAGTCGGTGTAGTACTCGAGGGAGAAGACGGAGAAAATCGGTATCGGTAATAGCTGTAGGGCAACCAATCCCAGTACAACATCCTCCCCAGTTCAGCGGTTCCAGCACGGCAGTCTTAACGGCGGCATCAGTAAGTAGCAGTATGGTAGTGATCGTAGTTTAGTAGTAGTAGTAGTAGTAGTAGTAGTAGTAGTAGTAGTAGTAGTAGTAGTAGTAGTAGTAGCATCATCGTACGTAGTAGTAGCGTTTACTGACTTCGTATAGTACATATGTGACACGCATTCAGCATATATGTTGAGACGTTATGCTGGAGACGGGGGCGGGGGGTGGGGCCCTGGCACGAGCTGATGCAGGAAAATAACCCCAACGAAGCGACCGACAGTAATGTCTTGAAAGCTGTGGGCAGGGCGGGGAGTGGGGCGAGGGGGGAGGAAGATTACATAATTTGAAGATCCCACTATAAGCACCAGTTGTATTTTTTGTTTGTAACACTGAGTCTCTACTTTGGTAATTGCAAGCGTGTCTGTCTGCCTGTCTGTCGGTCCGCAGTCACAAGGAAACTCCAATCCTCGCAAAACCTGGTCCCACACCGCTCCCGACGTTGACGTGTATGCCGCGCAGATCAATAGCTGACACACGTGCAAGCAGTCTGGGCCAACTTTCAGATTCAACAGAGCCCTGCTCCTTGATGAGCTACGCGACCCAGTCTCACCGGGGGGACAATAACTACTTGTGCGAGAGTCGGTACGAGCGGCGAAATATTTCGATGCGCTGTCCGAACCCTCAACGAAATCGATTCCAATCAATGCTGTGGTAGTACTCGTGCAGGTGCTCGTGCCGCTATAGTGCTGTGCGGCTGGTAGCTCTACTTTTGATATCACATACCATGCCACACACCGCACACCATGCCACAACGTATCGTACCACGTGCCATACCCTAACCATACTGCACCTACACCACCGAAGGGGCTCAATCATACGAGGACACGAAAAGAGCATGCCCAATATCAAGGAGCATGGTGTTAAACCGGGGTAGGAGCCATCTCGTGAGGGCTTTCCACCTGCTATTTGGGTTGTAGTGTGGTTGGCCGTTGGGATGCTGCTGGTCTGTGTGCTGTGCGATATTTGTTTCGCTGTGTTGTGTGTACTCGCAGCGGGCTCGATGTGCACTCGATCCTAGGACTAAATTGAGGGGCGAATAATTTTCTACTTCGTAGAGGCCCACCGCTCAGCCACACGAGCAGGACACTTCTCACCACTGCCAACGCCGCTACAGTAGTGTTGTACACAATTGCTTCGGGTTCGTGGTACATCAAGCGGCTAGCTGTACTCTTAGCTGGACTGGGTGTTGCAATGATGGCGCGCTGTATGCTGTGTGCTGTCCTGCTGTATCTGTCCGTGTTCGCGTTGCCACGTTTGTTCACCATCTGCATCCCTGCGTGTTTGCTTGAAATGACTCGGAACCTTGCTTCAAACATGCACTACTTGGTACAAAAAGTGCCGAGTGCATATTTGGGAAAGTCCGCTTTTCACGGGGGTCTGCCGTGGTCGGAAATAAGATAAACCTATCTATGATGATCTTCAGCCTGATCTGATCCGGTCGGCAGATCTCTCCCGCCTGTTATGGTATCCCCTCTCCCCTGTTGCGGCGTTATGGTTTGTAGCAATCGTCCACTCATCAGACCTGGCAGGCGCTATCGCCTGCTTTTTATATTAGCACCTCGCCCCTTCACTCAGAAGACATCTGGCGAGGCAAGCAGCAACTAATATAAGAGCTTATAACATCTACAGTAGTAACATCGTCAAGCACCTCGTGTGAGTGATCAGAACAGAGCCAAAGGCATCAACCTGCTAGCAGTAGTCGGCCCCTAGGTCCTCACTGCCTCACACGTAAGACTGGCGTCGTCGACTAGGCGCTTTTGGCACCTGTACGAGATCTGTTTTTTTATCTCCGCTGACAAATTTGTTTTTTTTCGGTCTTGTAGTCTGTTTGGACCGGGGGTGTGATCAACTGGGCCAGGAGCTTCCGCACCAATATGACTGCCCAACGGCGGTGCGTTTGAACTTCCCATCCGCAGGAATAAGGTATACCTTCAGCCGTAAAACGAAAAGACGTCCACTGCGAACAACAAGAGGGGAGCTGCCAGAAAGCACGATGTCGCGCGTGCAGTACTCCTGGGTAGGATCAAACGCCGCGATATCCACCGTCGCGCGAGAAGAAGTGAGGGGGGGTCAAACACATCCCCGGTAAAGCAGTTGGGGGTCTCCCTCTCTGGGAGACGGGTCCCAGCTTGCTTCCTGCCTTGCCAGGGCCTCGTCATCGAGGCCGGGGGGGGAGGCGCATTCGCCTGGACCAATCGTGTGTGCGGTCTCCGAGACATTTCAGAGAGAGGCAGGGGTTCCCGACCGGTCCACCTCGACTGGGTGGGCGAGACATCCGCCATGTAGGCGGGAGGCATCTGAAGGGGTTTCACAGCAAACGGTGTTGTCAGCACGGCCCGGGCGGCACGCGGGGTCTGTTCTCTCAGATCACCTCGTCGTATAACTCGTCTGGGTAAGAAAGGGCGCACTTCGGCACCACGGACATAACGGCGGTTGAGCCCTGTGAGGGAGACGTGTCGCTCTGTCGGGGACACTTGCTCTCCACCAGCTCAATGACCTTCGGCGAAACGCCGTGGGTCAAAGAAGCATATTCCTTTACGCTCCGGTCAGGATGAAATCCGGAGCTGTCAACACTCCGATCGCCTTCGATAATAGTGCACAGTGGAAGATTCCGACTGGTTTTGCGTGGGGACTTCGAGCGGAGCGCCCGTGTTGCTCTCCAGGGGCCCGTGTTTCCGTATCCGTATCTCGAGGCGACCCTCACATGCTGGGAATCACTCCTGGACATGGTGGGTGCCTCAAAAGATTAAGTCGGGGAAGACGCACGCGGAAAATTACGACTGGTAGTATCATTTACGCGGGAACCAGGAGCGCCAGGCACTCCTGGTGCTCCCGTCGGAGAGACGATGGTGGCATATATGCGGTCGTCCTTGCCAGGGCCAAGAGCGTCTGTTCACGTGTAATCGGTCACATCCTTGCAAGTTAGGGGTGTGGAAGTCGGTTGTGAAGTCCCGCATCTTCGATTAATTCTCTGAATTCTCCGGATTGATTCGGTTCGTGCCTGAGTTTTTTATGAATCTGCATAAGATATGGCTGCTCGGGGTGGGCTAGTATTATGATATCCCCTCTCCCCTGTTGCGGCGTTATTATTCGTAGTTATCGTCCCCTCATCATATCTGGCGAGTAGTATCGCCTGCTTTTCTGATGAACACCTCGCCCCTTCGTTCAGAAGACATCTGGCGAGGCAAGCAGCAACTAATACAAGAGCTCATCACATCTACAGAAACATCGTTAAGCACCTTGTATGAGTGACCAGAGCAGAGCCAAAGGCATCAACCTGCCAGCAGTAGTCGGTCCCTAGGCCCATATTGCCCGACACTTAACACGCCTCCGGCCGTCTTTCCGCGCGTTTTTTTCGCCGGGGCATGCCCCCTCCACGCTTGAAACGCCCGGCGTCGGAGGATCCGCCAGTTCAGCGCCGTTGCGCCTACGCGACGCCTTCACGTTGAAATTTACGACATAAACTCTGAAAATTCCTTCCCTGTCAGCGTTTTGGTCCATGGTCTCTCGGCAGGATGTACCCATTCGCGTAGTTCGCTCTGGCACGTCTTTTCCGACCTCCGATCCATGGGGGGAGTCAGCTACCTGTCGGCGTTGTCATTGTGGAGGCCTACGCGGGTGGCTGCATCTGAGATATCGATGGAACGCCCCGATAGCACAACATGCTGTTAAAACTTAAAAAGCAATACCATAACAACGCCATCCAGGCTTAGTTGAGAACTGCCATCCATAAAAAATATTCCCCCGGATACATGAAAGAGAGCGCATGTCACCTACCTGCAGCCAGCAGCACTTACGACAGCCAGCACGACTATTGGTGTGTACGCTAAAGTATAGCGGCAGCTAGCTGCAGCGGAGCTGTATTACGTGGATGCGGAGGTGTACGTCTACAGCAATGCTACAGCAAGCAGCTACTGTGACGGCACCTTTTTAACGGAGCTGCGCTGTCGGTCATCGCGTATTACCGAAGTCAGGAGTTATTTACACTGTCTTCTAGCGTTCCGCCGCTTTTCGTTCAATCGGCAAGTATTTGTCAGCATTCTGCCTCCTTTTCCAAAGTTCATGGAGTGTGGAGCAAACGCTCTCAATCTCTTGGCATCGAGTCTCAGCCTCCTCCTCTACAAGCAATATACGCCCATCACGCCAAGACCGCGACCGGCGGCCGTTCAGGCTGCCGGCGTAGCCCCTTGTGTGGGCCTATTTGCTTCGTTCGTATTTCCCACTCTTCTAGTAATAGTAGCTGTAGGCTGTGGGAGGGCCTGGTGCACCACAATACCAACAAAATACACCAGAAACTTATGTACGGTGTTGAATGCCCTTTTCCGAGCCACGGCGAAGAATTGTATCCCATATCCCCGTCCAGTACGACCACGAGTAGTTGTGATGGTACTGCTCTGAATGGGGCTAAATGCCCGGAAATTATCTGGGCTCAGGTGTTGGGGTCGTATTTATAGCGCTTGGGAGGCGTATCTTATAAACAGATGGAAAACCAGGGGTTTTCCCAACGAGGCGCCAGCTTTACTCTCATGCTCCCCGTGCACAAAAGGAATAAAGCTGTTCTTCTTCTATCTGTAAGCAAACAACACACGTTGGTACCAACGAGTACCGGCTCAATGGGCAAACCTGTCCAGGGATACAAAGTGTCCCGACCATGATCTCAACGTAGTACCGATAGTCAGTACGCAAACGCTTAGTATGAGCGATACCCCGCCTGCTGGGGCGCCGCCTGTGCCGGTGCCGACTGGTCTCCGTCATCACTTTCACCAACTCCAACGACTATTTCATGAAAAAAAACAACAACTAAGAACAACAGCGCTCGAGGACATTTCATCGGGGGCAATAGCAATACTGCTATTATTGCTACTGCTACTACTGCTACTGCTACTACTACTATCACTACTACTTTGGTGTACTACTATACTACTACTCCTACTATTATTACGACTTTGAATAGTACTACTGAAAGATATTTCACATAATATACTACATCACCCATCTCGGCCCTTGTCGTTGCAGCCTGTGAAGCCAGCTTGCGCAATCCTTTGGCAGCGGCGGAAACCGACCCTGTCAACGCGCCGTCGAACAGCGCCGCTGGGCCACAGAAGAAGCCTCCCTACCGTTTAAAACCTTTTTTTGTGATGATGCGTGATCTATGCACAATATGCGAAAGATGATTTCCTCAGTTCGTAAAACTGAGTCTCTATTTTGGAGAATACAGATCGGCCTGTCCATCTGTCTGTCCGCATCCCGTACTATAATTCGAACTTCGTATTGTAGTGTATTCGTTCCAATGATCGATGTATTAGTTCGTTTCAGATGGTATTCATACGACGTGTTCGACTCTTTATAGACCTTACACGTATTTATACTGAAACATATCATACCACCAGGCATCATTTAGCTATATTATACTGTTATTGCCCGGCCAAGAAACGGTGTGTCGTGCTAATTTCACGAGCGTGTGTGCTCGTAACCATTTGCTGTAGTTGGTCGGGTTTGTATGAGCGAATCGGATTGGAATATCTCATACCTTGTGGTCTCCGTTCTACGCCCCCTCGCGATGGTTACTATTTATTGTAGTAGTGTGCTTGTGCTTGCCATCCGACACGACCCATGTGCAAAGCCTAGCTCCCTTCTATATGTCAATATCCTGTTTAAGCGTTATCTACAGCAGTACTCTGTCTACTATCCTTGCTGCTTGTACGAGAAAGGTTTAGTACTTTCTTCCCGTTCGACTTCCGCCGTCAGTATGACACCAACAGGTGACCCTGTCTGTGTAAAACTGATTAAATCGTTAAAGTAGTACTTGGACAGACAACTATGCTCCCGAAAACAACCTCCAAACACGTTAGGAGCACACTACACGCAGACGAACGATAGAACATGCACGGTACTTGAAGCCGGCCGGTGGGTACAACTTCTGGATCTACCCCCTCAAGCATGTTAACATACTTCGCGAAAACCCCGGGCGCGCTTGAGGTCAAATGCAAAGTTAGATCGACGGCTCCATACCGTTGGTCCGACGACCCCCCCAATTACACCGACAGGGGAGGGAGCCGTTCCAAGCCAACACCGTACCACACCAACGCATCGAGATATTCAAGGCAAAAACCCGGAAGACCAACAAAACAAGTTAAATTCGTCAAACCGAGGGGCTGCTACAACTTCTGTAAGGAGGTACCTCGGCACCGTGCGGCACGGGATCGGCCCTTTCGGAGTGTTCGTCTTTGCCTCGGCTACGGTAAAGCTGTGGTATGATGCGTCATTACAGTACCGCCTTTGCCCGACCCGAAGGCCCGCGATGGGCACGACTACGGTACACATCAGTCTCCGGTAGAGGGATAAGCGACACCATAGACGCTAGCAGATACACGAACACGTGCTCTAACCCAAGCTACCATTCACCGTCGAAGTCGGTCGAAAAAAATAGTGATGCCGCTTCCTTGCATGCAGTCGTACTCGAAGCACCTCCCTCTGCAACGAGATTCGGTGAAGAAGTGGTTCCAAATGGAGCAGGTGACGGCGACCAGAGAGTACTCTGTGCCTGAAAACAATTCCGGCGACCGTACTGGAGGCCCTCCGGAATAGCCGTCGTTGTCGACACGGGAAGATGCCAAGAAGAGCAGATCAGGAGCATTGTCGGCGCCCCAAGAAAGTATCGACCGCAAGAAGGCACTGTCGCAGTTGTCACAGCAGGTGGGGCACGGTACAGGGCCTAAAAAGGAGAAGCCCGGGGCCGACCCGGTCATGAATATGCTGCTAACCGCATCCTGGAGTGATTGAGGTGGGCCGTGTGGAATCAAGAGCGCGGCGGGATCTCGCAATCGACCAGACAGATACGCGGTTGCCTCAGTGGGCTGATGGTCATCGATCTGGCGTTCCGTGCTGTAGTGCCAGTTGGCGCCGAGAGCTTCTCGCGTGTACAACACGCGGGCATGGCGGTCCTCGAAGTCAACGCTCCACCCGCTGTCTGGGTGCAGCTGGAGATCGGCCCGTTGTGTGGCCGCTTCGTAAATTGAACCTGGCGCGGGATGAAGCGACGTAGACGGTGGCGCTGTCCATAATCTCAGCGACCGGCTTTCAAGGGTCCAGAACTAGCTTGGCGATGGCTTCATCTTGTGCTCTGTAGACAGAGGAAATAATACCAACGAAAAGAGGCACAGGCGTTCCGCCGAGAGTGAACTTGCGCTTGTGCGTTCCAACATTGGAGAATTTCCTGGACAGCAGCCCATCACACGTCGAGGGAGACCCTCGAGCTTCAATCCAGCTCTGTCGACAGCCTCGATGTAGATGAGGGCCCTCGTTGGCGGAAACTGGAGTTAGATGACACGGTATCCTGTGACCCTGTTCTGAAGATATGGTTCGCGTGGATCAAATTCGACGTCCACTACTACCACGTCGGCGTTGTTGGTGATGCCGAGCAGAACGTAACGGGGTTGCTTGCTAAGCACGACAGGGATTTCAATCGCTAAGCACGAGATTCGCGACAAGAATCTCGTCTTGGAGTCGTCCAGGTGACGAACACCGTCCTGTAATCCACATTGCCATGGCTGCTGGCAGGCTAGCATCTATAGCGTAGATCGTATCGATGCAGGCGTTCACTTTTCAGGCAAACCATAGATCCCTGATAGTGCTTCGAATTCACGAGCCCCTCCAATTTATGTGCCACTCAACATGTTTTGATTCAATTGGCGATCGGCTTTCGCAACAGACATGCGCTATATCATGGCGGCTACTCCCATTTTCACTACCACGTTGTGGTCACTCGGGCGACCCCCCTACCGTAGCACCAGCTAACAACGACACAAGCACCCTTGCTACCGTACTGCATAAACAATTATTGTTAGGCTGGCCGGCGCGCTGGTCTCCCATGAGAATATCGGATGGAGTTGATAAGAAGAGCGGGGTATCAAGAGCCTGACACAATGTTCGCATGGTCGGTAGAGTCAGTCAGCGCTTGGGATACCTGCGATTGTGATACGAGGCGGAATGAGGGATATAGGGCAGTGGAAGGAATAGCTACGGCGTTAACTACAGGGGAAGGTGGACGCCAAGCATCAGCCGCTTCGTACCGCATACTCTCCGACCTAAACTAACCTTGTTCCTGAACTTGGCGTCCCAGCAGTGGCGCACCCGATCCATTTTCCGTCCAATACGCGGGTCTTCAGGTAGTCGATGTCTTTGCTGGTGCAGTTTCCACCAAGGAGTCGCTTCATCACAGGTGCATATTCCTCCGATAATCTGTTGCTGTTCTCGTTAATCATGAACGCGGCGTTCGCGGACTTAATGAGCTCGGCGCCAGCCCGCTCGAGAGGGTTTTGCTTCGTGAGCGGGGGGACGAGCGAACGAGAGTTCACCGGCTTGAGCTGATTGAAATCACCGAGGAAGCCAACAATGAGGCTGGCAAGAGACAGCCCGGCTCGATTAAGGTTGACGGAGCAAGCAGCTTTATGAAGAGCGCGCAACAAGTTGCAGCTGACCATGCTGACCTCTTCAATGGCGAGGACGGCCACACCCTCCCAATGAACCGTTCCTTTGGCAGGTAAAGGTTTCTCTCTGTCGTGAGCGCCTGAGAGGGTGCCCTCGTCTCCTCGTTCCTTACCCCGATGCGTTGGGTCGCAAACAGAGTGGGCAGTTATGCCGCGTGTTTCAAGTGGAAGGCTGCCGTGGGCAACTGCCCGGCGGGCGCCACGCCTCGCACTGCAAGGCATTCAATGAGAGCTGTGATTGCCTTGAGTACATGCGATTTACCAGTACTGGCACCACCCCCGATATACAGTTGGAGTGCTTCCAGCGAGTATGATTCGCTTCGTGAAAGCGAGAGATAGCAGAACAGTTAAAACACCTGGCCCTGCCTCTGGTTGGGCCTCAACTCTCCCGCGATACGTTGCACGCCGGGATGCTGAAGGTGAGCAGTTTGACCTACAGCAGTTGTGACGACGGCTTCGTTTGTGGCTGACCGCTTGCTGTCTATTGCCTGAATCTTATCGTCGGAGAGGTTGATCTGTGAAGAACTTCGATTATTTAAGAGGAACGGGTCCATATCTTCTGGGATGAACTGGCGTTCGCACGCTCGTAGATCGTCGGCGGTGTTGCTCACGGTAGAAAAGGCGGAGGTGAAGACGTCATGCTGTGCTGTCGCTGCAGATGGGCCCCATGATCGGTGTTCACCTTTTCCCCGGATTCGAAAGCATGACCCCAGCCCAAGTGTACCAGGGCATTGCTGCCAGCCCCGTGCGACCGACTAGAGAAAAGAGGTGGAGCAATCGATGTGAACTATTGATTTTGTTGAATTCAGCGGTGACTTACCAGTCGAGGACGACGTTGACGAAGCCGGTGACAGCGCGAGAAATGCGAGAGATGAGGACGATATTTTCGCTTCCGATATTGTGTGGTGGTTGTACTCGGAGCCGAGCACCTAACCGTCTAAGGACCTGCCTTCAGTCGAGCTCGGCCGATTAGCTCGAGCCGTGGGTGCGTTAGCCCTCCTCTTGGCGGATTCTTCCTCCCCTGATGGACTCTGCTGAAGCACACCATACATATTCTGCCGGAACGGCGCTGTCCGTGGATCCCAGGTGGACTCGTCGTTACCTCCTCTCAGGCCAGCGATCCGACACTCATCGCCGGGCAGTCGAAGGTCGGAAACAGTGAAAAACGGCTTCGACATGCAAACCAGGAGGCGGAAGTATTTCTCGGGCTGGGTGCCCTGGTGTGGGCCGTCCCGCATGTTGTTGACAAAAAGAAGCCGTTTACGCATAACCTGAACGGCGACAGAAACCGCGAGAGGGAAAATTAGGAGGTGTGATCAATATACTGTGTCGTACGCAGCGGGTGTAAGAATGTGTGATGTTAGATTCACTGAGAAGCTCAAATTCACCCCAACGCGGCCAAACATTATGATCAAATTAACATTGCCAAGGACTCGCATACGCCGTAGCTCCGCACACCTGCTGCTTGCCCAATTAGGCATTGCCTACGAAGGGGTAGCGCTTGGAGCTGTGTCTGCCAGCCTTTGGGGGAGGATCGCCTGAAGGACTGTTAACGTTGGCGTTTTCGGGTCCGTCGTCGGGAGAGACGTCATCGGCGCAAGCGCCTCCGTCGGGTGCGTGGGTGGTTTGAGCATGCGAACCTTTTTGGGAACCACCTGTTAGGTTTTCGATGCGGATAAGCCTGCGCCAAACGAAGTATGACATGTTGTGCAAGGGGGGGCGTGTGTCTTGTGTTTTGCAGCGTTGGATGTATAGGTGGTAAGCCCATTTAGAGACCTTCAGATTCCCGCCAACATCAGTGATGGTGACGTCTACACTATCGTCGACATCGCCGTCGACGCCGTCGCCGTCGTAACTGTCACTGCACTCGCTATCGTCGCGGTCGGGCGAAGGTCATTGCCTTGAACTTGCAGCAACGTCGGATGCCGTCCATGCGAGTACTGGCGCCATAGGACAGTTCGTGGCGACGCACGATACCCCGTGGTTGTCGTGACCAAGGACTTTGCTGGCAGCAGAGGGTGCTACCATGGTCTGGGTCGATACTGATATGCACAAGCACGATCAAACCAAGCGCACGTCAGTGCCCGCAGCGGATGTGTCGATACTTTCGGTCTTGACTCGTGCCACGGCCGGAGCTGGGAGACTGAGCACGACATCGAGAGTATGTTCAGTTTTGGTGCTGTAGTTCAAGATGTAGAGCAGCGCGCCCCTAGCATTATAAAATCTATCAGCATGACCGTCAGGTCCATTTTCGAGCGCATGTAGTACTGTATCAGCATGTGATACGAGTTGACGTTGCCGTTTTGACGACACAACAGTGCAGTAAACCGGTCGGCGTGGGACGTGTTACGACCCGATTATCGCTAAAGCGAGTGCGGTGGCCTTGAACTCACATCTCGCTTCG
>JBBMHQ010074420.1:0-26319 GCA_037834295.1 Postelsia palmaeformis
GAAACAACGGCAACATTCATGTACATATTTACCCTAAAATCGTGGTATAATTGATGGTCAGTGCGTCTGATTAAAACCGACCGTTCGGTCTTCGAATACACACATCCTTTTCGGCTTGTATTCATATTGAAACGGTTCTTAGTATTCGGTACAGAGGAGTGGTGGTGCACGTTTCGTGCGCCTGATGCTCTTACTTGATATTTTCAGCACCGGCGGCCACAGCAGTACACTACAATGATTCCATCCCCACCGTCAGAGTGCTGTTTGAAGGGGATTTAGACATTAACAATAATCTTTATCGACGTGAGCAACACACGTGTCTCAACAGGCCATCACCATTTACTTGCTGCAAAGAGCACCATTCCCTTTCCGCAACCAACAGTCGTAGGGCTCTGCGCTCCACTCATGTTGTGCAGCAGGCGGCCTGGGCGTCGCAACTTTATCAATTATTTGTCCGTAGGTTCTTGAAGCCCCGCAGGAGACTTTCCGGTTCAGCATGGCCTTTTGTTCGCGCCTTTTCATGGGTCGTTGGGAGTGGACAAAAACATGCAGAAGAGTCGCCGCTTTTCTTGTGATTTTGTTTTCCCATCATCACTTCCGCTTTCCAGCCTAGCTCGTAGGAAAATTTACCATCGATAACCTTCTGGGCAAGCAGTGGTCACAGGTGTCTACCCTTCTCCACCCCGGTACGTGTTTTTATTTTTGTATAGCGCGTAGGGTTCAGCATTCCCACTGCTCGTCGATTTTCATCGAAAGTAGGTAACTCACGCTCTTGCGCTTTCCGCTAGTCAATTTCTTTTTTGCAAGAAAGAATCCCTGAGCATGCACTCGGTGAAACTCGAACTCACGAAATTAATCTTGATAGGCGCGCGGACCACCTACCAAGCCACCGGGGATGTATCGAACTGAAGTATTTTCCAGATACCTTCATAATATATAGCCGGTACATCGGTGTTGTACGGCGCCTGGCCAAAAATTATACACCTACCGGCAACAGGGTACGGCTCAGTGGACTGACAAACATCTGTTGTCGTTCGTTCCGCTATTATTCTATGGAGTCCACGCTTCTCGAAAGCGATCCACGCCATTCTCGATGCAGCACTGTCGTCCAAGAGATTTTCTCGTATTTTATAGTTCAGGTGTTTACTTATATCTCCACTTGCTTGCACGATAGCTTGTTTAGTTGGCGGTCGTATACACCCCCAAAACCTCACACCTCCCCAAGCTTGTGCATCTATCTCACACCGCACCAGCGCTTGTACCGCAGTACCTCGTGCAGAGAAGGGAAATATCGGGATGATACTGCTGATGGCCTCGATGACACTTAAACGGGTATGAGGGGGCTAGGTGCGATATGGGCTCCTGTTGTTGGGCCGGTACCTGATGAAGTCTCACAGACTCGCTGCTATTCCTGCCTTGTGGCTAGCCTCGGGGAATGGGCAACGACGTCTGGCAACTGTGGATCCTGCCTGAATTCCTCACGATGCCAGCGTACAATCAACGGAAATCGGTTAGAGACACCTCCTGTACGCAAATCGATGACGTACATCTGTCCTGACCACACACAACCGTTAATACAATGTCGATGTGTATGCACTCGGTCGGGGGCATGGCATGGCTCCCTCTCAAGACTAACGCGACAGCACATATTTCGTACCATCCCCGCGTGATATGCCTTCGCTCACATCACCTGCGTGTCATTAAGCCTGGCGTGCAAGTCGTGTGCGCCTTAGCGTACGGGACGTGCGCCACGTTTGTGTGTCTTGAACAATTGACCGGACAAACATGAGCGCTAATCATAATCTGGCTGATGCTGCAGTTCCCCGCCAACCGGTGTATCGCGCAGGCTATCAACGTCGGGCAAGAGTGGAGAACGGCCTCTGTGAAAACCTAAGGATACCCTGACCATGAGGTGTCACGGCTACCGCTCGATAGGCCTGACGGCCTTGACTTCTGCACTAGTGCTTTTCTCGGTCGACGTGGGCGCCACGGGTGACACCATCTATGGGGTTTGCATCGACGAAACCGTCTCAGACGGCCACTGCGACGCACTTAACAACATCGACGACTGCGGTAAGTTGGAGTGATCGATGGGCACTATAACTACTAGAGCGGATCGTTGAATCCTCACATAGGACACCTAGTGTAGCGACCTGAGACACGAAATAGCCGCTATTGCCCTTCCCCCGTCCACAACGCGCGTGCAGCAGAACAAATGTCAGCAATATTCGCCGCCCACGTATCGTACAATTTCTTATCTTGTAGCTGGGACACGTCAACCAACCTTGCAGTCCGCGTCGTTTGTTGCCGATGTTAGACGTAGTCGCCAGTTATTCATTATTGCTTTCATCTGAAGTCACAAAGGGGGTGTTGAGACAGACAGGGTTCCGGGGATCTCATGCCGACACCGTTGGGGTTGTGCACGCGAAGGACGACGATTATCATGCTGAATACGGGGGGATCACTTGCGCCTCGTCTTTCCCCGACGTTCGATCACGAAGGGCCCGCGCTGGTGTAGTAGATATATGGAGGAACATAGTCTTTTGTGTTGCAGCACGAACAGCGTACGTGAAAAACTATTATATAATGCATACTACATATCTGGTATAGGAGACAGTCTACTGTTGTATTGCATATCTACTCGCTGAATGTCGGTCGCCCCAGCGAGGGTTGAGGTCCATCTCGCAGCAAGTTGGATACTTTTTGGGCCCCAGGAATACTGGCCGGTAAGTTTTCAGCGAATATAAACAAGTGCCATATGTAGCGTTTGAATCTGGAGACTGCCACGAGAGTATTACACAGGAGAGTGTATGAGAAATGCGGTATGATGTGCTCCCACGAGTGACTTTGTTTTGCCGCTGTACTGGGCAAAAATGCCCTCTTAACGGACGTGTGGTACGGTGTGAGCAGCATCTACACTGTACGGCGCTGCTCACACGGGAAGTTGCAAACCCTACCCTACGATCGACACTGAGAATCATTGAAAGCTGATCCCGAAACACCATCACGTTGGTCTTAAAACTAGTATGTTGTGCCTATGTACATCGGATGCAAGTAAAGGGATGTTCTTCCTCACAAGAGGAGCCTCGTCAATCGGAAACGAGTTCGTGGAAGCCTTATGGACGGCTTGGTGCTACTGCTTAGGAGCATCTTCACGAGTGAGCACACGGACCCGAGACCAGTCAATCTGATATCCTGCAATAGTTTGTATACACAACCATTCTCCGACATCGGCTGATTGCCCCCGTCGTCATCAAAATGCCGTAAATACCAACGTAACAGGGTATGACGGCGGGGACTGCTGCGAGTGCACTTGCGTCAGCACCGGCGAAAAAACCTGTGGCGAAGATGGCGGTTTCTCGTGCATCGATCCCGGCGCTTCTTGCACCGGCGACGGCGTGGCCACTCTTCTTTCAGTGATCGAAGACGTTTCGACCTTAGAAGAACGGGACATCTCATGCACTGAAGCTTATATATCCGACGGGGACTGCGATCCGATAAACAACAGGGAGGAATGCGGTAGGTAGCATGTGGCGGCCGTAAGCTGTGATGATGTCTGTCCCATTGTATTTTTTTCCGATCCACACTCGTCTCGTGTGAACGTTCTCTGCTAAAAACATCAAAGGCAGGCCTTGGAACCCTTTGCGAGATGCAATGTTTCCTCTTTTTTATTCGGGTGGGATACTGCCTGACGAGATGTGAACATACTCATGTATATATAGAGTCTGGGTGTGTATCTAGCCTTAATTCTCCTCGCTACTTCATCATGAGTCAACGTACCTACATGTGTCCAGCGCTGGTACGGGTTCTGCGGTTGTCAAAACTTCATTCCTAACCAGTGGGACAATAGTTTGTGCAAGGGGTTGCTCACACTCTGCTGCGGTCATGCTGTTTGGATCAGAAATGAAAACTACAACCCCAAATCCCTCTGCCAACCGATGTCGTCGATTCCGTGTTTCTTCGGACGTCAGGTTACGACGGTGGCGATTGTTGCGAGTGCACCTGCGTTAGCACCATGGATTATACTTGCGGCACCCACCACCACGGTGGTTACGCGTGCCTCGATCCTAGCGCTCCGTGCGTCGACGACGACGATATTACTACCCTTCCGGAATACGAGTATAGTGCACCCTCAGTATCGACCAGTAGCACATGCTTTGAAGCTGTCATAGGAGATGGCGACTGCGACCCCATCAACAACAACGAGGACTGCGGTGCGTAGCATGGCCTTGACACATCTTTGTCACTTCTCTCGCCAGCTTAACATGTGTGTGGATATTGAGGCATCGACCGCGTGGTCTGTTGCTTTCAAAGACCATTTAGCGGCACGGTGCTGTCCGTCTTCCTGCTTAATGGGAATTGCAGCTTCCCACTGACTCTCAAGCTTTATCCACACTTTTGCCAGAGCCTGACTGAAAAGTATTGGGCAGTCACACTCTCAACTGGGCATTTCGCTAGTCTGTTAGGTTCCACAATATTCATGGGCCTTTGATTTATCTTCAGAAAACCTGATTGCCATTGTTCCTTTGCATTCCGCTGGTTGCTGATAATACAAAGTGCTCCACATTGTCGTTGGCATCTTAAAAGTACATACTTTTGCCAAATTGACGACGACCAGCCTCGTCGACACCGATATCATTTAAGGAGGCGTTCGCGAAATTTTATCAGGCTACGACGGCGGGGACTGCTGTGAATGCACATGCGTGGACACCCCGTATTACCTCTGCGGGAACGACCATCACGGGGGATACGCGTGCCTTGACCCTAGGGCTCCCTGCGTTGATGACGACGACGTCACCACTCTCCCGGAATTCGAGTATACTTCGTACTCCGGAAGGTCATCCAGCTTGTGCTTCGAGTCCGGTGTATCTGACGGCGACTGCGACCCGAGCAACAATAACGGCGACTGCGGTGAGTGACGTTCAGTGTCCTTGAAGCGTTCGGTTCTGCTTGCCTGGTATGATTTCGCTGCTGTCTCCAATTTCACGTCTGGCTTGGTAGGCGCGCTGGGGTAGAGCATGCTATTGTCGGCTGACACCTTTCTGAATGACGGCGGGTTACGCAACTCAGAAAACTAGAAATCGTTGATCTTTTCGTTTTGTTCAGGATTTTCAGGGAAGTGCTCGCAATAAGCCCAGATTGAGCGGCCCTTTCTACTCACCCATTCCGGTCTTTGAGGGTTATACGTAGAACTTCTCAAGTGAGGAGCCTTTGGAAAACGGTTTGGGACATACCCTTATCATAAGGACGAGATATGCTTGTCGTGCAGACAGAGAGCAGCGGAGGGTGCGATCAAATCTGTTTCATTCCTCATAAAAAGTGGGCGCACCACTCCATTGTTTTTGTTTCACATATATAAGCACTTTGTACGTCAATGTTACATAAGTTGGTACAGTGATTTACACTGATGGCAGCCTACACTTCCGTCTGCAGGAACGAGGCTCATGAGCTCGAAGAACGAGGCTCATGACCTACACGAATGACGCATGTGTCGAGGTTCTGTCTCTCTGGAGAGAGATGGCAGAGGTGGCATCGAAGTGTCTGGGAAGATCACTTGTAAGAAGAAGAAAGAGTATGGTTAACATTCGGCGCTCATGTGGCCATTATGGAAAGAATCTTGATCTCAGAGATCAAGAGGAAAGGATAAGAGGAGAAGAGTAGAGTAGAGTAGATACGAGTGTAAGTGAGAAAGTGAGTGTGAGTGATCAAGGTGAGGGTGCCCGCACCTGATCATCTCGGTACAATAGCCATGCCACGGACAGTTACAACCTATCGTATCTGGTACTGTTCCTTGTAATGTTTCCTGTAACGTTATAGTAACGTTCCAGCAACGCTCTCAGCATCGTTCCTGATGAAGATGCTCTGGGCATACAACAGAGTGCACTACGAGTAAAACAAACTCGTAATCTATCCGCATGTGCGTAGTGACTGCACATCACAGAAGATACGTATGGATCTCAACGTCCATATGCTAACACCGTCACGGAGTGGTAACTTGGGCACGATGTGCTTGTGCCCCGTCGGTATCAAGGGTGGCACTGCGCTGTCGAAAACAGGATGCGGCATGCCCACCGGCCACAGATATACGGCGCTAGGCTTCATTCGTTAGGGCGATGGGTATTCAGAGAGACAGCCTTCCTCAACGACCGAAGGACCCAATGTATCCCCCAGTTTCTTGTATGTCCGATCATGCGTTAGATTTAACACTGTTTTCAGTCGACTAAACGAACTGTTTTCCTCTACTAACAACCGCAACTTTAGTGGCATGTGGATCTTTTCATGATGAGGATCTGAGAAATTCAGGGGAAATAGTTTCCGTCAAATGACTCGACAAAGAAACAGCACCGACAGTAAGTCAAATGCCCGGCTTGATTGATATCAGGTTACGACGGCGGCGATTGCTGCAAGTGCACCTGTGTCAGCACCGAGAACTACACCTGCGGTGACGACGTCCACGGCGGGTACGCCTGCATCGATCCGAATGCTGCGTGCGTCGATGACGACGACATCACATCCGTTCCTGAGTTTCGGTATATCCCATACTCAGAAAGGACAAGCAGCGCATGCTTTGATGCAGTCATGTCAGACGGTGATTGCGACCCTAACAACAACAACGAGCAATGCGGTGCGTCACATCAAATTCCTACGAGTCGTGTTAAGCTACCTTCATACGTACTCGTGTAGGCTATGGTCAGTATCGAATATGTCTTTGTCATGTAAAGAGATTGATCAGTGTACGATGGTTCCAAACCCTCCCTAGCTGGCCCCCTATTTTTCTTTCCATTCAAACGGTAGCCAACTACAACAGTAGCCAACTACAACAAATCACAGCGGCCAAAGCAGCGACCACCGCTGACGTTTGTATGCTCTATCAGAGCACGCCTCATGCTCCAAGCTCTAAGCTATGTAGGTTGTACACGTTTGGCACCAGGTTATGACGGTGGCGATTGCTGTGCATGCACTTGCGTCAGCACTGAGGAATACACCTGCGGCGACGGACATCATGGAGGGTACGCGTGCCTGGACCCCAGCGCTGTCTGCGTCGATGACGATGACGTCACTACATTTCATCAATACCGTTACGGGACTTCTGCAAGCAGTTCGAGTAATGCTTGCTATGTCTTTGCCATGTCGGACGGGGACTGCGATCCGGCCAATAACACCGAAGAATGCGGTGCGTTCATTGCTACATCGATACTGGTGACGCTTACCTGGTACGCTTTATCTATATATATATATTTCTTGTTTGTGGTGCAAGGTACCATCACCGACAGGAGGGAAGATGCTTCCTGTGTCTCTGTGGTAAGCGAAGGTACCCTGTCCCTGCACTCCGACCCCTAGACAGGTCGCAACAAAGCCTGGTTGGACTCGTCTCGCACATATGGACTATCCATTAGTCCATGATCCTTGCGCCAAGTGACCAGTGCAGATTTAGCGCAACGCACTGGCCGGCAACAGTATGTGCTTGCCCACCTTGTACAACATGTGTTACCACGCTAAGTACAACGATCAGCAGAATACAGGTATTGCCGCCGTACGTGGTGCCCTTGACTTTACATAGATATTTCGCCGGTTCACTGGATATCCACCGTTGTACTATGGGAAAGTGAGCATTGACACCCTTACTCGAACCGTCAAGTGTACTGAACATGGTTCCCGAAACAAAAAAGCTAACTGCGCGGTACTGCTCGCAACCTGTCTGCCGCATTAGGCGTTGATCTTAGTCGACCTATCGAGACAGATGTTCATCGCTTGCGGACCCTGACCCTAACGACGTCAATGAATGCAGTTGTTGGGGTGTGGGCAACTCTATGTTCCCCAGAAAACTCTGTACAAGGGCAACAATCAGAACTGATTGCCGTCGAATTTCGCCTTGATAAAACATTCTACCGACACCAGGCTACGACGGTGGTGACTGCTGCCAGTGCACCTGCGTCAGTACTGAAGAATACACCTGTGGAGACTATTTCCACGGCGGCTACGCGTGCCTCGACCCCAATGCTTCATGCGTGGACGACGACGACATCACCACCCTTCCGGAGTTTGAGTACGTGACCTACTCAGGACAGTCCTCTAGCGCATGCTTTGACTCTGTGATTTCAGACGGCGATTGCGACCCTGCCAACAACAACGAGGCATGCGGTAAGGCCAGTTCGGCGTCTGATAAGAGCTAGAGTGTATTGCCGGAAATATTTTATCATGTGAGACATACACAAACGCATATTCTGGCAGACATGTATTTCTCGGCTATTGAAAATCTCCTCCAGCAAGTGTTGAGACTTTTACGGGCGTTGAATAATGCTAAATGACAGTGCTGATTATTTGGGGGCAGTTTTGGACGTTTGTCGGCCTTGTTGCCGTTTGTGTCTCGGACATGCTCGTGTTTGGATGTAAAGCTCGCAGTTATAACGACCCCTGCCCACATTCATCGAGAAGGGACACCGCCTTCAACCTTGTCCTTCCCCGTGCCTGTTGGCGCAAAGGGTCTTGCTTGGAAACACGTCGTGTCGATGTGTCACTTTTTAGATAGCGATTCCAACGAAGAGGGTCTAGATGTAGATCGAAGTTGCCCGTCGAACACTATTCGACACTTCCAGTCTTTCCATTGACGCAAAATAGCTCTCGTGAGCCCACCCGAAATACATATTGTGTAGACGCAACAACCAAAGTTGCGGACACAAACTAACGCGACTAAATACGCACCAGGCTACGACGGCGGTGATTGCTGCGAATGCACGTGCATCAGCACCTCCCGGTACACCTGCGGCAACGATCTTCACGGCGGGTACACCTGCGTTGACCCTAACGCTCTGTGCCTCGACGGCTACGTTGAAGCGAGCACGAAGACAACCGTTGGTGTGTCTGCCAACGCCTACGACACGCGCCCTGGCCGAGACAGAGGTGGTGTTGGATGCGGAGCAGACGGGTGTGCACCGACACTATCCCGGGACGAAATCAGTGTTGACGCCGAGTCCAGGTGGTCCTGCGCTCAGAATATTGTCCCTGATGGAGAGCCATGCGAGATAAAGTTCACTTTCGAGGACGCCCAGAATATCAAAGACGTGCAGGTGGCGTTCTACAAGGGAGACGAGCGCTCGCGCACTCTGGAGGTAAGCTGTAGATATGCCATTACCCTGATCGTGAAACACTGCTTGAGATGTTCGGGAAATTCAAGCATAAAGTTTCGCTGCTATCGGAAAAGCATTAATCGAGCGCATACCAAAACACCCTCGTGTTTCAGCACAAATTTTGATGGGGGTACACTATAATGGCGAGCTTGAGCAAAATTGGACGTACCCACACAAGCGCCTCTATCGGATTGTTCACACGCGTACTATGCCCTCGGAGGTTTGCTGAGCGCCCGACACCTTGATGTTGGCACTGGTATTGGACACACTATACCGGGTGGCTTGTTGTATATCTGATATATAGAGCTTGAACCTACACTAACGTACCTCGGAGTCGTCCCCCGGAAGGCGGGTAATTTGGTTGTGTTTGAACAAAGCCCTGCGCCGTGTTGCTTTGTTTCCTCATCCAATACGAATTATCGATGTAATGAGCGACTGGCCTGCAAAAGGAGGGTGCTCTACAACATGTTTTGAAGTATCGTCTGGTATACTGTTCCGGTCGTCGGTAAGCGCTTTTACACGCCGATGTACATTCTACACATAAAGTCCAGCACATCAAGTTGACAGCAAAACGCGTTCTCGGAATTATACGTACCAGACATGACACGTTATTGTTGACCAGGCTGTTTGTACACAAGTTGGACAAAAACTTTTCCTGTACCATATCGTCCGCCTATTTCAGCAACACACGTGTGCATGCTTGCGCTTCTCAGGCGACACTCAACGGTGAGGTCATAGGCCAGTTCGATTCTTCTCCGGAATCTGGTTTCAACAATTTCGGCATCTCAGGGGTCGCCGTGCGGACATTGAGCCTTAAGGCCGTGGACGTCCCCGGTAATGGATGGATCGCCCTTGTCGAGGTAAATAATGCCCGCTGCTGCTCTAACGCAAATCCGCCCCCTCAGAGGCGCAGATTATGGATACTTTGCACCATCGCGGAAACTACACGGCTGTGGGAGTCGGGGGCATATATTCGCTTTGATCTTGTTTGTAGCCAGCGTACTACGAATACCTTTATGGCGTTGGGTTGTGATTCGTTCAGGGCTCAGACCCCCCGGCTTAGTGACCAATACTAGCAACACCGCAGAACTAAACATCTGGGCAGCCCTTGTTGAAAAAAATAGCATTTCCTGCCGTTCTTCGCACTACGGGGGGTTTCACCTTGCCTACATCGAATTTACCTGCTCACTGCCGGTCGTGCCCCATAAGTTCTTGTGTAAACTACTCTCACGCGGCGACATAGAGGATGCTTTTCAAATGCACAAAGCAACCACGAGTAGGAGGGATACGAAGTATAACAACTCTCGAATCACCTCAACCCTGGACATCAGGCACTGTTTGAACACCAGATTGGAGCATACTGACGTTCGAACACGAGAGGTGAGCAGTGATATTGCGATGGTATTGTTTGTACAGCGTAGGTTTGTTTAAAGCTTTCAGAGCTTGTACTCGAAGTGAAACCGGCTGATGGGGGGATAAAGATGTGTGCTTGCCGCGCAACAAAACTGCATCAAGTACGTCAGACTCGCATTTCAAATAACGGTGGTGTAAGAGGAGATATTTCAGACGCGGAGATGTAGCCTTTTTGATCAAACAACATGATCCGGTATCGCAGGGGTTCTTATCTGTGGGACAACCACGGAACGGGATAGTTAGTCTCCAAGATCGTTCGCTCATTTTGAAACGATCCACGTGTATCCACGAGAGCAACGTTGGTTATCGAACGGTCGCAACGAACAGCAACACCTCCTGATATCTTCGCTAAATCTTGCCGTACAGCCACCCGACGGTGAGTTTGTCAAGCGCTCGCGTCTCCATATTGTATGCTTCAGCAGCTCCAGTATTGTTCAAGGCACGCGCTTGAACAATAAGCACTGAAGAATCGAACGCAAGACTTGCAGGGAGACAGAGAACTCGAGAGCCGTCAGAGTGAAGTTTGTGTCGGACGTACCGCTTTTCAGAGGAGATATCCAGCCGGACCTTACATGTCTGTTTCGTTAAGAGTAGTTGCCCTGTGCTGGATCCCCACTTCGTCAGGGGTCTACCTAGTACTTGCGAAGGCCCCGAACCCTAGCAACTTTAAGATACACTGGCAACCCAGAGCTGGAAAAAAGTGAGGGGCGACCCGACGAGTAACGCCATGCTCTCTGGAAACAGACACAACATTTTGCAGCTATATGGATATTCCGAACCCAAGACATGCCTTTTTTTGCAAGCACCTCAGTTCAGAGGCCCCTTCACCCACAAATACCCCTACAACACGATGTACAACACAGGAGGCTCAAATTTGTCTTTCGTACGGCAAAATATCCTCCATTGCGCGCCTCCTTCGTGTTCCGCCTGTATGCAGGTGCGCTTCCTGGTCGATCCGTGAAGCCCAAGTCCCAATATTAAAGCGGGCTCCGCGATATCGTCAGCAGCCGTTCGTGTTGCGTTGTATGGCCGAGTCGTGATCAGATATCTGCGCGTACGTGAGGTTCAGGGCTGGAGCACAGGGGCGAGCACACGGCCCTGTTTGAGATGGGATGCAGTGGGTTGCCATCGTAGGGTGGAGCCTTGTGTTGTGATACTATCCCGCACGAGGGGCTCAGTACATCACCCGAAGCATGTCTCCGAAACAGTTTGTCAGCGCAACCCCACCGTGGTTCCTTTGCGTTAGTCCTCAAACGTATAAACTAGAAAACGTATCATACAAATCGGTATACCTGTATTTACCCGCTTGTGGAGCTCAACTTGTTGAGAACTTTGAGCCAGAACGTGCATCCCCTCCCGTGTGATGGGTCTGCATCGATTGTGTATGGCTTACCTAGACGGGGGTAGAAGTGCTGTTGTGGTGCACTCGAGATATTTTCGAGGGTCGTAGGCAAAACGTCTGTTTTTGACGTACAAGCAGGCGTCGAGGTGGTTGGTTTCTATCACAATGATTGGAAAGAAAGAGAGGCTTGCCGACCGTGTACTGTGTGGGAATACATGTAGCTTGACAACACTCTAGATGTATGTATAGCAGCAGTGGCGTATACTTAAACTTGACGCAAGTCTCCTGCCTTGAGGTCGTTGCGCCGGTTTATGTTTCGAGTGCTGCAAAGGCAATTAACCTAGTTTTCAATGACCGTAGATGATAAGTTGTCCTTGAAACGGGGGAGACAAGGAGAGACCAGACGAATATACGGGGCTAAATGTGCGAGCTTGATATGTAAGATTCTCTTCCATTATTGACCGTACAGATATCGATTAAATTTATTTTATAGCCTTGTGACCGCTTGAGAGACTGACTACAGGTACGGACACAAAGGAAGGATGGACGTATCTATCGGCGCTTGCTTCTGCGAGGCTCCGGATATTTGTGATGTCAGGAGCACATTACGCCGGGGGCCATCGAAGAGAAATATTTGCCACAAAGCTGTGTCGGTCTGAAAGGGGTGGTTCATCCGGGTAGCAGGCAGCACATGCACCGAAATTGGGAAAGGTCGGAGACTTGATGTAACTTGTGATGTCGGGTTGGAAATCCCTTTTTTGACGGGGAAAGGGTATTAGATGAGTGACCATGTTGTATACATAAATACAAGTTGCTTTCAACGATGTTTTTGACGGAGAGGCCATGGCGGCTACACGAAATTGCTCTGCACATGCGTCTGCACGAAGCATGAGTCCAATTTTGCACAAACCAAAACCATGTGTTCAACGTAATGCTTGCATAGCTGCCGCTGAATTGTTTGATTGACAGGATTTGTCAACAGCAACAGCATGAACTCAGGGTGAGGCCGAAACGGATCGAATCTACAAGATGGTCGAACCGAACAAATAATTTAGACGAGACGTCTCTTTCATAACTCAGGCGGAGCACCGTCAATCCTTTGTATTTGATTGACAGCATTTATCAACTACAGCATGGGCTCAGTGGGCGACAGATCCAGACGGAATATACACGACGGCCGAATCAACCTCGGAATTCAGATCAGCCGTTTTTACGAAGCCAAGGCGGAGCACAGGTAATCGCTGCGGGTATAAAACCGACTATCTGGGAAAAACGTTTATGAACTATATCGATTCAGTTTCCATGTCATGACTGGCTTCCCAATATCATGCATACGTTTGCAATTGTTTTCCTTGTCGGGTTAATGGAGCGAACAGGCCCTTGCTTCATGGGTGATTCAAATGGATAAACACGGCCTTCATTCGTAAAAGATCATCCGTAACGCTTGAAACCCGCCCCTTATCGGGAGTATTGGTGTTTAGACTTCTGCTGGGATGGGAATAGGTGCTTATGTTCTGAGGTTCTTTGCTTGAGGAGCCTCATACCTCACCCACAATTATATTGCGATAAACAAAACACTTTACTCAACGATCAATCCAGTGGCCGAGTACCATGTCACGGAGAACGCAGTGAGAGAAATTAGCTTTCTCTCGGTAGAGCAGCCCTTCACGTAGCCCATACAGTATCTACATTGATTGACCGAACTTTCGCTAACCCGATCAAATGACGTCCCTTAAGGCCAACTTCAAATTGCTGGATTATGGTCGGCTGACAGTCATGGTGTTCAGCTCTTCGTCTGGCAACGGCTTTGCTCTGAACGACAACATCGAGGAGCTCTCTTGTCGCAATTATGCTTTTATTCTAGCGATGAGGTTTTTTTTTCACGCGGCAAGCTCGAGGCATTGATGCTGTTGATTGCCACAGTGAACTTTCGAGAAGTCACCTGCGGCGAAAGAAGCAAGAGTGAACCCGAGGACAGGAAATTCACTCACTAAATTCGTCGTTCATGACTATTCAACGTTTTGCTGTCAGTGGTTCGACTGGTATCGCATCAATTCATGGTTCGCAACGGTAGAGCTGATCAGTCTTGACCTTCAAAGCACCAGCAACAGTATCGTCGAATCACAGCGTACACTTCATTCACAAGAGACGTCAGGTACACAGTGAATAGCAGGTAAGAGACGCCCTCCAGCAGGTGGTTGCTGCCGTGTACCGACCAGATAGGGCGCAATGGCTTGGATTATTCAGCCACTAACGCGATCTCTGGACCGATAACATCTGAGTAAGATACGTTTCAGCCGTTTCTCGACCGAACTTCGTTGAAAGCTGTATTTGTGTACACACGAACCCTCAGTGAGCGTCTACTGTTTCAAAGGTGCTCCCATCTTTTCAAGGAATTCCTGGTTTCCGTCCTCTGTATACTTCTGCATCTCTGCGCCTGCCATCATCTCCAGACATCTGCCCTTGCCCGTTCGTCATCATTGCTAGTGGCTGGACATAGTCATTATTTCCCCTCGCCCTAGGCTTGACCTCGTCCCCATATCTAGCATGCCCCTGTTCAGTGAATAGTAAAATACCTGCCTATACGTTGCCCAGTAGGTACAACACAGCAGTGTGGGCGGTGGTGGTGTAGACATATCACTTCACAAGATGGGCTGCCTTCTTCACAAGAAGGTACAGGACTAATATATATACAAAGCCGTAACGCCAGTACCCAAATACAAATGTAGACAGCAGTAGCGGTGCTCGACATTAGGTGTAGAGACCGCAGCTGAACGACAGCGTTGTCTGTCGGTCATGGTGTAGCAATGCTGAAACACCTAGTAGATAGCAGTGTCAACACTCACAATATAAAAACAACTTAAGAACAAATACCTTGATCAAGATATATTCCAAGACGGCAGCGCGAAACATACGGTCTGGTGACAGGGCGTGTTACCGCCAGGATAGCACCCGACGTTTCCCTCCGAGGGTCCCCACTGCAGGAGCCACTTATTTCCCCACTGCAGGAGCCCCCTATTTCCTCACCTGTCGAGTTCAACGATAGAAGTTTCACATTCGAGCTAAACCTCGCTGAGCCACCACGGCGTCGTTAACAGGCGCCAGACGGAGGATAGGTAGATATCTTGTGCTTCACGGTTTAAGACACAATGCGTACGCACACGTGCGAGGTGCGTGTAGCATCGGTTGGTTTGATATTCTCGTCCCTGTCAAAATCTGCAGTATACCTTGGGGGGACATGGGAGCTCAGAATCATTACGCCGAACCTCTCTCGTAGAAAGCTCTTTCAAAGAAAATCTAAACGACCAGTCCGACGAATGATCCGGAAACCAACTACTGGTCAGTATATCGCGAAAAGGATCGCTAAACAAGATTGTTTTCACGACGATACTGGGTTAAGGAGCATGTCCAGTCGTCAATGGTACACTGCCACCCCTATCGCAGCACCCCGCTGAACTGCAAGCAATACCCAGAAACCATAGATAGGGCACGCTTATCTCCGTGGAAGCTTCAGGGTCTTCGTTTCTGCAAGATGAGCAACGAAACCACCTCGCCGTGACAGTAGCATTTACCAAACGTATAGGCAATATCAGTACTATTTCGTAGGGTTGAGTGAAACTATCCAGGGTATTCCGTGGGATGCCGCGGGTTCCTCCGGGTGTGAACTACGAGCTTTAGAAGAACAACATGGGTTCAATGGGGCGAGGAAGCCGAAAATAGCGATAAGAGTGCCAATGAATGTTGCCACACCGAGGCGGCGTCACTACATAGAGTCTGACACGAGGACCACAAAAGGAGTTACGCGAAGAGACAAATGTATCTACTTTAGGATAGCTGCGACACCTGTTTGTACAATTTCTGCAAAACCAGCCCAATATGTGTGAGCCGAAGCAAGACATATCAAACCTCGCCGAGGGGGGAGCAGAAGAGCTCCACGAGTTGTAGTTTGATGGTAAAACCCACACCAGTGATAATTTTCTCAGATCTTGGACAGGACGTAGGATCTTGCGACCAAGTGAGAAAAGGGAACAAGTATGGAAGAAACCCGAGGTCTGAACCTTAAGACACATACAACACCGACGAAAAGGTGATACCATGTATTGCGGGGAACCATAGGAAACAGAAATAGGACCAAATACTGTGTTTAAAAATAGGGGAAAATATATATATTTTGTGCGTTCCGTAGGTCCTATTCACTATGGTCCCCCGTGTTGGGGTAGACGAGAAAAGGTTTATTCCACCAGCGTAGCATAGTCTGGGAATACGGAGGCCAACCACCATGCATTTCCTTTACAAAGTTTGCGACATAATAACAGCGATAAACGAAGCAACACGACCACCAATATCCCGTAGGTCTTCTGCAACAGCTCCCCAGCTGAGAAGTGATAAAATTGTTGGCTGGCAAACTAGGGAAATGACCTAACATGCATGTGTATGTCAGACAAGTTTCGGACCGAAACCAGTGGGTCATGAAACCGAATACCCTCTACCATGCAGCAACCCACCGGTATGAAATAATACCGCCCGCCTCTCTTGAATCTGCCTACCATTGAGATCTAGATCGGGAGCAAGAACAACTGGTGCTCATGTGCTGATCCGTCTCACGATTTCGTCCAAACGGCCAGAGAGTGGATAGTCTCGCGGGAGCACCGAAATCGAAGTTCCACTTTTTCGAGAAGGAGTCCCACAGTCACTTCCAAGCCGCAACTGACTTTTTTTTAATGCTTTTTTTTCATCCTCCGGCGGATTGGGGAGAATGAAGCTTAAGCTCACCACACTTCCACGTTCGCGATTTCGTGTCGTGTGACAATTTAACCGTTAGACCTCGTCGCAACACCAGACAAAGCTGTCGGACACGAGGGAACCACTGCGAATGCCTCAATAGAATAATTTCACCTGCCTCTCGTAGTAATACATGTCGTGAGAACTCCTCGTGGAGCCCTTCTGATTTATATCAAAAAGACGAAAAGTTAATTGTTTCTTTATGTGTAGCAGCAGGAACACTTCCAGCTAACACAATCGAACACCATCTACCCGAAATGACCGGATCCTCGGTGGTTGGAGGACTTCATGTGGGCTGACGCTTACTGTTAATGAAATTTCCGGTTTTGGGTGATATACCAACTTTCTCGAGCGAGAAGCCTCAGCGATGTGCAGGTGCACCCCCACCCTGGTATGCGTCGAGGTGTCGAACGCCAGTCGGGCGGAGTCACGTTGAGTGCCTGCAAGGAGGGAGTAGAAATTTAAAGCCGGCCGAACAATACCCGTATCTTCTTCGCATCCACGACGGTTTCGACGGAAGGAGTAGCACTAGACCTATATCATGGGGTTTGTCGCTCGAGGAATTCTTTGTTCCGCTCAAGATTTCTATTCACGGATCGATTTGCCAGGCCTGATGAACAACTTTGTGGGGGTCGAGTGTCTCAAAGGGGGTGGTTGTGCACACAATAGGTCCAAAGTTTCCGCATAGACTCTCTGGCAAGAGTAGCGAGTGCCGTTGAGGGGCCGATACATTCGTGTGCACGAGCGTAGTGTATATACCACAAAAATCGACAACGCATGCCGTCACCGCACAAATACTCGTATTTCGCGAGCGCGCTATCCTTCAGGAATTTCGACGAACGCTTCGTACTGTCGCAATCTCGCGCAATTGATCCCCACTTCAACCACTAATGGCCCAAGGTTCCCGACGGTCTATCACAACAAGCTGTGGACATGAGTGCAAACGCGTGCTTCTCCCGAGGTTTGTGTTGCGCATGAGGTGCCGCAGTCTTACTGCTTGTCGATGCGGGTGGACGCTAAGTAACGATCTCACAGCGGATCATTCAAGGAGAGGAAAAACCCACATGTCCCTTTTTGGTTTGGAATGCATTAATAATCAAATTTGGGCCACCATTTGAGCAGTGTTGGCGGTAAGCCTGCTGATATAAGTATATTATTTCAGAAAACATGTGCGCTTGTTGATACACGGCATTTGAATGCATCACGAGAGTACATCCCGAAATCGTGGAACAGATGTCGGCTCCCGCTACTAACACTAACCGACAGGATATCTCGTCTCAGTCACACCCTTCCCGCAGTGTTTTACTCCTCGGATTATCTCCTATCGCCTCCTCGACATTTCTTTCACGCGTGATGATGTAATGCTCAATGTCTGCGTATGGAGTGTTCATAGGGAGGAGCGCTGAGTATATTCACAGCTCCCCAAGTACCAGGACGTATCACCGGCAATGTAACCGGATTCACGGCCAATCCCAAGGCTTCGAGTCTATCAGTACTTTCCGGAGTCGTAGCTGATCTCCACTTCCTGACACCAATCTTCAACCGAATCGTTTGTTCTGCTCAGGGTCCCATAGAAAAAGTAAAACAAACAGCTTTCATCGAGAACATGAACAAACATGTGTGGCTACACTATATGGGAATCGTCGTTCTTTTGGTTGAAATGGAAAGCTTCCAACAGGGCGGGGAATCTCTAGCTTGCACTCCTAGAACTCCCGTGGCGTATCAGCACCCAGGTACTAGCTGCTTTGAGCGAATGTCCGTGAGGACACCACGTAAGGCATGTACATTACTGTCATATTCCAAGAATTACCGTGGTATACCGTGGCACATCCTGTCATAGATCCTTCCACGGCATCATCCACGGTTCACCACCGGACCCTCCACGGACGTCCACGGCATACCAAGGAACGCTAACCCTAACTCGAACCCCAGCCCCTACCTCTACCCCAACCCCAATCTGGGAGCCGTGAACATTAGGTGCCGGGTGCCGTGGGGGTTGGCATGGCATTCCGTGGGGTGACCATGGAGTACCGTGGCGGTTGCCGCGGGGATTGCCATGGTAGAACCCGTGGCATATCACGATCCCCCCCACGGCGCACCATGAAATGCTTGGCCGCACCATGGAATGCCGTGGGGTTGCCATGGTATGCCACGAGTGTTACCGTTGCCATGCCACGCCAAAACCCAAACAGTGTAGATACCTGCACCACGCGGAGAATAACCATAGTCTGTAGCCTTCTGACGTGCTCCTCCGGATACACAGCTCAGCTTGCACCCCAAATTTTCCAATCCTAAACGAAAGTCAGTCATGAAAACGCCCTGTTACTATTGACAGCCTAACCACGAAGCGGGGTGCTAACCCTCTCTGACAAAAGCCACTAGCACACCACTTGTCTGATTATTCGGGAAGCGATTCGATTGGGCTACTGCGGCACACATATCTCAAAATCCAATAGGCCGTCTACAGCACGTCAAAGTATTCCCTAAAAGCTCGAGTACGCCTAGACAGACCTTGACTCACTCCAGTTTGACAAGACTGTTGCAGGTTCATGCCTTGCCTTGATCAATTTCGTGCTTAGCACTCAAACAGAGAAAGTACGCGCAGATCATCGCCTTTCGAACGGGGCGCATTTGTGGATAAAAGACGAACAAACATAGTAAAAAAAACTATCTTCGTAAACACCTTTAGGCAAAACAAGCATTGTCGGACCTCTAGTCGTGTGATGACCCGCAACGCCAGAAAGCCAAATGTGGTGATACTAATCCATCTACGTGTTTTTTTAAATGTGCTGTATGGTTTTTGAGTATGGGGTAAAATAACGATTGATTACCCAGCCCAGGGTATGCCTTGTGACACTCTCCCCCCCACTGAACGGCAGGATCTTTGAGACGTAGGAGCCATATACGTCTGTACGCTGACCTACCCGCATCGTTTCATTTCCTGGGAAACAGGGAGATGTGTTTTTAAGCACGCGCAAGCGTTTCTAGAAAATAAACGTCTAGATGAGGTTCGGGTCCGTGATCTGGACGTGTGGTGCTGCATTCATGTGCTGAGACAACAAAAACAGGCAAGTAATGCTAAGTTGAGTTTGTTATCTGGGAAGCACTGTCGTATTCGCCGGGGGTATAAACACGATATTTTGTATTCGTTCTAAAAAAACGTTCAAGCCGTGCTTCATCCATGAGTGTAAATACTAGATTGCCACTCTTGATGGGGGAGGGCTAACTGATACTTGGGACTACAGTTCGGTTAGGAATGTGTAGCTAGTGTGAGTATGTGTAGTGTCATATACACTCAGTGGATGTAATGTATGCCAGCAAGACTAATGTGCATACTTACACATATCGTGTTCTCGAAGGAGGAACTACAAAAATACGAACAACGTCCAGGGAACGGAAAATGTAATACCTAATTAGTACCTTAAACTTAGCACAATGTGGACGCCCAATGCTAATTGCACCGGTTCGGTATTCCCAGCAAGTATTTGTCGTCAAACCGTCAGACCACTTGCCGCAAGGAGGGGGGCTTGCCGAATGCCATAGCTCATCTTACCCCCTGGATTGTTATCGACCGTCGATTGCCTCATGCAGGTTCATTCTTCAAGGCTCAAACGCGCTGGATTCAAGTGGTACTACTGAGGGATTGTTTGCTCGCGGCCTGGCCTGTACACAAGTGTGCCTCATTGAGACTATATGTATCGGCGTTTTGACTGATATCATACGTGCTCGTTTCGCTGGTCATCAAGTACGCCGGTCTTTGACCTTCCAGCGTCAAAGACATTTACCGGGTTATACTATACTCTATCGTCAATATTGGAGAAATGCACGGAGAGTACAGATGCGTGGATATGGGGCGTTTTAGTTCGATACGGCTCGGTTTGGCAAAAGCATGGACCACCTGCTGCTGTGGGAAATCAATTGTCCCATTGAACGGGAGTTCAGACAACCACCAGAATAAAACACGGACGGTAAGAACACCGTGTCAGAGCACACTTCGTTTACAGTATTCAGGATTGAGGCAAAAGCCAGCATCGTTGGCCGGGTTTTTCATGCACACACAACGTGTTCCGATATCGTGTTCCTCGGAAGTGGACATTCTTACGGGGGACCGAAGCAAATAGGACCAAATGTTGTGAGTTAAAACAGCGAAATCAACAGGTATTTGCGTGTACCGTAGGTCCTTTGAACTATAGTCCCCCGGAATAGGATAAGTCATGCCTTAAATTGGTATCTGAACAAATTTATCGCTGTAGGTCGAGAAATATGTCACAGCAGTGTAGTTCACCCATCCACACTCAAAATATTTTTTGTTCGATGTAGTTTGTTTTTTTTACACGGCGTCGTTTTCTTGTCTTTCGGGCGGGGGCACTTTCTCGTGATCTCGACCAGGAGTTACGGAAGAGGCCCGCGTGTACGCACGACTCTAGTTTGAAACCCCGGCTAAGGTTGGTTGCCCGTGCTCTAGAGCTTGATATTCGCGAAAACTAGGGAGAAAGCACGGGATCTGTTTTCCGAGAGCCAGAGCACTAGTACAAACCCCATCACTTAGTTGTGTTTTCCTTCCAGCTCTGAAGCTCTGTACATTGCGGCAACCACGCGGTACGACAGCAGTTACGCATATATCTGTTCCTATTGCGACGGCGACGGACCGTGCTTCTGCTCGGGTGCATGCGTATGCCATGGTGCATGCATTTCTCGCGAATCGAAACGAACACGTATCGGAAGTCTCGATGAGCGATGTAATTGCGAGGGGGGGGGTGCCCTCTCGGTATTACTATGTGAAATCTCCTGTTTACACTGGGAGCATCGAGGGGAGTCACCATACTACATAAATGTTGATTGGACATATATAGGACACGCGCGAACCACTTTCCATTGAGTTTACGCAAAAAATAGCATCCACTATGTCATAGGTTCAAACCCCAAACACCGTGTTCTGTAAAAAAATGATATAAAGGATAGGCACGCCTGATGAGCGTGCCGGACGCATGACGTCGCTTGGGATGCTGAATTTAACAATTCCATCGGCCTTACTCACAGCTGACCTATTTGTGCAATTTCGGAAATTCAACGCGCAGCCAAGGTATAAACTACTCCTACAACGACAGCAGCGGTGCAACAGCACAACAACAGCCGGTCACCGGTAGCGCAAAAACAGTACAACACTAGTACAGCAGCGGCAGCAGCGGCAGCAGCAGCAGCAGCAGCAGCAGCAGCAGCAGCAGCAGCAGCAGCAGCAGCGGCAGCAGCAGCGGCAGCAGCAGCGGCAGCAGCAGCGGTGCAAAAGAACCCGCCAGTCACGAGCTGGGTTCCGTAACAGACACTGTGAGTTCTTGTTGGTGCTCGTGCAGTCAGTGTCATCACCAGCAAAGAAAGTGTCTGTTACTCATTGATAATAGTGCAGGATGACGGTAGCAGAATATTAACACAAAAGCGTTTGTCAAGTCGCCCACACGACGTCGGATCTACCTCGCCATAGACGTGTGTAGGAGCGTCAGCTGATACCCCCCTTTTTCAACTTGTTGTGGCACTCCCGGGAACTCAAGAAAGGCGCATCCTGAAGGGAGCCCTATTAATAGTGTAGATACGCATCTTGTTTCCCAGGGGTGACAGCAAAGTACATGAATCCACACGAACTCTGGTCATTAACTGTGAATATTTCACCCACACCTGCCCTCAACAATTTGTGTAAAGTGTATCAACGTGAGTAGGCCTTTACCGTATCGATCGCCGCTTTTTTCAAGGTGAGGCAGGATGTGCGTGGGTTGGAAAGGTTCGCAGGAGACACGCCTCGGAGAAAAGAAAAAACACCAGGTTCATTTGTGTCGTCGCATGCATCGAGCTGACACTTGGTGAATCCTAATTACAGGTTAAGGATGTACCTTCCTATTCTGAGGCTTCCCACATGAGAAGAGCAATGTTTGACCCAAACAACAGGCCCCGGATACGGATACTACTGCTGGAGATATACTACGAACAATCGCATGGCGTAGTCTACGTGTCTCAACCGATACTTTTGCAACAGAATATGGTACGTACCCCAACGAAATTTCGGTTTTCTTTCGTTGAGGAGGCCGTCAGTCGGAAGTATTTGTTTGCATTGAATAAGTCTACCTGCCTTTCTTTTCGAAGGCCACGACCAAACGGCTGTAGTGGTGGGTTCAAAACGTGGAACACTATAAAATACGTCCATGGCCTAGGTGCGCCGTGTAAGGGATGATAGCATATTTCCATTGCGACTCATTCCTAAGTAGAGTTACTACCCGGTGGGCCAAGCGTTTCTGACCGGTTGAGCTCTTGAGAAATGCGAGCAACTACCGTTAATTACGAGTGACCATAGTTAATAGGACCAAATATTGTTACTAAAAATAGGTAAATATATAGGCCTTTGTATAGACCCCAGGTCCTATTAACTATGGCCCCCCGTTAAAGTATGATGTTTTTGCTACAACCGCAGTAGTAATATAGTTTCAGGACGGATAATGTAGCGGACGTAGGTCGACCGGTTAGCGCGAAAATACCAACCTCCCAACGGATAAAGTGGACCGTAACTGGACCATGCCCGGCGGGCAGGCCTCATAGCTCGAGCGGGTCCCGTACTACCCGGGGGAGATAAGTCTCCCGTGTTGCCCGGGTAGCTGTCCACCCACCACGCTAACGGTTCCTTTTACAAGGCTCAACTGAACAAAGTATGAGAGGAAATATGATAAGATTATCACACTTATCAGCGCAAGAAGGAACAAAAAACAAAACAACAGAAAGCAAGGGAAGACGAAGGTAAACCACGTTCGAACCAGCTGCACCAGTGGCTTAGTTGGTGGCACGAGAAGTGGAGACATGTGCCTAGCTACCCTGCTGTCTGCTATTTCCCTCCTAGTTTCGTCAACCGCAGTTTCTTTTCTACCCCTCCAGTTTCCCCCTCTATGATCATTTCCCTTGATCGGTTTTTTGCCATCCCTCCTGTTAGCCCCCCTCCGCTGCCCTTCGATACTACTCATGGTGGATGCGCACGCCACCTCACCACGAACCGGTTGTCTTCCTCGAGGACCCCCCAGTACCCGCCTGGCTTGCTTGTTTCGTATTGTCTGATGCCAAGAGGCCGGGCATGCTTAGTTGACGAAAGCAGGACGAAGACGGCTGCCAGGGCAAGTGTTAATAGTAGCGGTGTTTTTCTTGTTCTCCGGCCTATTTCAACTCGTTATTTTTAAGTGTCTGCCACATCCCCTGTGGGGGGGAGGGGTATGGCAGTTTTCCTTCTTTCATTTCATGATTTTGTTTCCCTTTCCCCTTGTCTTTTTTGCTCTTGTCGTTCCTTTATGTTTTCTATCGCTCCTTTATTTCATAGAATTTGTATCTTATGCCTGTCGTATCCAGTATGATGGCATGGCATTGCATTGCCCACTATCAATACTGCTGGGCCACTTATGATAGTATACATATACGTGGGGCGTAGCTAAGTGACCACGTAATAACTTGTATCGCTTTTATAATAGGATTGAAGATCTGGCACCGACCCTGGTTGTGCTGGATGTCGACGGGTAGAAAGAACGGCTTAATTTTAATTTGAAGAACACACACGCCAGTATATATGTATGTACGAGAGGTACTGCTGCTGTTGATACTATGTTTCTTTTTTCTCTTCCCTTTTCGGAGGACTCTCCAGAGTCCGTCTTGTGAGTTGCGACCACACGCACAGAATTTTGCCCGGAACAAAAGCAACATCGAATCGAACAACAAAAACCCAATGAGCAGTTCCTAAAATTGTACCTGGGTATGAAATAGACAACCAAGCCTTTACGTTTTTACGTATGACTCCCTGCCTGTATCAAGTCGATCCCTCTAGTAGTGGAAGATCGGTGGTTGTGGTCGTTACTGCTGTTGTTTTGGGGGAAGGAGGTGGAAACCTATCAATTCCCGTCACCTTTCGTATACAGTAAACTTGAAATGTGGTGTATTTCATTGTTGTTAGGAAGGAGGACCTGTGAGCTTTATAATCTTAGGGCCGTTTTTGAGCACACTGTGCAAACTTGTCAAATTAATTTGACTTTTTCGAGTCGTGCAAAAAGCATGGTGAATGAAATGGCAAGTTTGCCAAATTTCCAAAAACTGGCGAACGAGGAGCTCAGGGTTTGAGAAATATATAAAAATGCTCGGCGAAAATCTTGCTAAATTTGCCAATCCAATTTCCATACACTTGCGTCGTTCCACTTAGGATTGAATAAATCTGGAATTATTGGTGATAAGTGCGCGACCTGATCATCACGAAAGACATGACAAACACAAGAAGCAGTAGCAAATATAACACCCCCCGATATAGACTGCCAGCAACATGTACCATACCTTAACCCCGAGGGAGGGCTTGCAGGTTCTTCACTCAACTCGCCGATATCCCAATCAACCCCTGTCCGCACACCCCGACGCGACGCGTAGAGTATCACGTAGGGTAGATGATGTTCAGCCTCACTACTACAGCAACCAGGAATTGTATTAACCCTTCCCGGCCCCTGCCGCCCCAGTTCGATCAACTGTGACCCGTCATCCACTCTATGACCTTCTTGCCCACCCCCTCTGTTCATGCATGCCAACACTTCGTTACCTCTCCACAAACCCCGTATTCCCTATGTTCAATCTTCTAGTTTGTTTTGCTCACAGTATTAATCTTCAAGTATTTTTTTTTATATTTAAAGTGCTGGACCCTTTCCACACTTAACTTAAAGTAGTAGTAGTAGTAGTAGTAGAAGTAGGAGTAGTAGGAGTAGTGGGAGTAGTAGTAGTAGTAGCAGTAGCAGTAGGAGCAGCAGTAGCAGTAGTAGTAGTAGTAGCAGTAGCAGTAGCAGTAGCAGTAGCAGTAGCAGTAGCAGTAGCAGTAGAAGTAATATTGTTATTAATAGTAGCATTATAATGAGGCGAGCAAGCAAGGCCAGCGTTTTGTTACTTAGTTTTCCGAGGAAAATAAAGCCTCTTCATAACGGATCCTACGAGGCTAGGGCGCCCTAGTTTGAGTTTTTCTGTTTGTCTGTGTGTGTGTGTCTGTAGGTTTGGGTCCGCGTTTCACCACCGCGCTCGACGCACACGTTACAAATTCCAGTCCCGGCATGTTCTGTGCACGCGCACACAAACATTATACCGTCTCGTGCTGGTGAGATGGTAAGTCGTTCACAGACAGTTGGCCGAGCTAGGTGAGGCAACGTGTGTAGGCACATTACCGCTCTGAGCCATGTTTGAAATTCGAGACCGTGACGTTTTTTATGTACCTTCCAACAGCAGGCACACAGTCTGTGCAAGGCATGCAGACTGTGATTGCCTACAGCAGCGGCAGACGGCCCACAGCACGAAGGCTGTACCCATCTATTCACAGCGAGCAGGGAGATTGAGCCTATCCGCAGCAGTCCACAGCAGGCAGACTGGGGCTGTCCACAGCAGACAGAGACGGCTTTCGTTTCTTAAGCTCTCCTACCTTCATAACTAACGGAACGCAACTACGAGTACTGATTTGCGGACTACAGCGGCAGCAAGCGCGCTGTACACGCGGCCTCAACATGTCGATCGCGGAGCCTGCGGACGGCATTCCATCAGCACCGAGTCCTCAACGACAGTCCTCCTCGGCAAGCAACGAAGAAACCCCTCCTCCAGATGAGTAGCTCATTCACGGCC
>JBBMHQ010074421.1:0-12500 GCA_037834295.1 Postelsia palmaeformis
CCTTGCTTGTGCAACGTTCCCTCACTCAAACGACTTCCCTGGGCACTGCTCCCTCGCTCCGACGCCGTGCTCGTGCACCGGCGGCTCGCTCCGCAGCCTGGCCTGTGCCCCGCTCCCTCGCGGTGACCCTTCGCCCGCGCGCCTCTCCCTTTCTCAGAAGCCTTGCTCGTGCCTCGCCCCCTCACGTCGACGCTCTGCCAGTGTGGCGTTTACTCGCCCCGCAATCCCGCCCGTCCGACGCTCGCTCTCTTCGAGCGCAGCCCATGCGCCGCTCGCGCGATCGAACGCGTTGATCGCTCTCCCCATCGCCTAGAACTGGACCAGTTGCAAAACTCGGGTGTTACTGAGCGATAGCCGAGGTGGCGAAGGTCTCCTGGTCCTTCCCTTCGTTGGTTTGTGTTGTTTTATATGGTGGTGTGGGTTCGGCTCCCACCAGCCAGTAGGTCTGGCGTCGAGCAGTTGGGTGTTTACGTGGTGGGTGTTAGATATGTGCTATATATGCGTGAAAATGGTGTGTTCCGGTTACGTGGGGGTGTACCGGTGTGCCAATTTACGAACTAACGCGAGGAGCAGCTCCAGACCTGAGGCGAGAAGGAGCGTAGGCGATGACCTTCTGCTCACTTTCTGCCTTGATATGTGGTTTTGTGTGAGCTGATGTGGGTTCTGCTTCAAACTGCTTTTCGATCTCGCGTGGACCACTTAGGCGTTTATATGTGGGGTGTTGGATGTAGGTTGCGACTGCTCGAATGCTTTTTAGTAAAGGTAGTGAGGGGGGTGCACTCGTACGAGCCTGGTGGTGGTCAACGTTTGGTTGATGATTCGACCCTCTTGTTTATGTCTGATTTGGGGGACTTTAATACCATGAGTATTAATTGAGTGTTAACTCATTTGGTGGACGCGAAGATGGAGGTTCAGGCCTTAGCGTTCGTATTGTCACTGTTGAACAAGTGTAGCACAGGGAGACTATGAAACATTGAATAGTAATCATGCAGTCAAGCTCGGAGTGAAACGGCAGGGGCGGGGTAGTAATCGGCGTTTTTCCTCTGATGCCCCTTGCGGTTTCGCTTTGTTTTGGCCTATCCCCGAGAACATTATTATTATAGATCCTTGCGCTTTCCTACCCTTGGTTTTGTGGACGCCGATTTATTTAGCCCATTCCTCCGATACTTGAACTATGCCAGCGGGGATATTATAGTTTAGGATCGTCTCAGAAGTTACGACGACAGGCGTCGTCCTATCAGCGCGGATCTCGTCATTTACGCCCCCTCCCCAACTTGTGGATTGGCGTCCGTTTCGGCAAACCTGCGTTTCCACCTGGTCATCACACTTGATATGTGGAACAAAGTAATCAGTTTACCATCTACATGCCTGAGATACATTATCTCTGGCGTCAGAAGCACGCTCTACCCTTATGAGACAAGTGTGAGCGCACGTCTCGAACCAGTCAGACCCTGGATAGTTTTTGAGACTGGTGTTATTACTATTCGCGGTTATTCGAGTATCGTGGGCATGTTGTTGTAATCCTGTTAAATACGATGGAGACTGCAAACGATGACCTTTCGGGTACATCATGAATATCTCCATTGGGTTGCTTGCCCCATCCTGATCCTAAACCTCATGATCCATTAGGCCCACGGTTCGCAACATATACCTGGTATATCGTTTGGCACTGTTGACCGAACTCTTAAAGCATAGACGCAGCTGGCACGTGAACGTGTGGTGGTGACTTCAGACGGCAACAGGACACGACAGGGCAGGATTGATGCAATACAACAGAACATAATCGCTGAAAACGAAAAAACGCAGAAACGAAATCTGCAACATATATGTTATGAGGAAATTCCTCAAATTCACACCGAACTTCCTTCGTCGACCAGGGCTTACATCGATGGTCCTGTCCGGGCCGGCCCGGGCTGATCTGAAAATCGCGATGGGCCGGTCCGGACGGGGACGAGGACGTTGGAAGTGTGATGAGCCGGGCCGCGCCGGGTCTAGAGGTTTACAAATGTTATGGACCTGGCTGGCCCGGGCCGAGCCGACCCGAGGACGTGGAGAACTTGATGGGCTGGGCAAAACCGGGCCGGGAAAATTTGAGCACTTGGTGGGCCGGGCCTGGCCGCATTCTATTCTCGGGTAGCCTTCAACAGTACGGCCACCGCGAAAACATCAGGATAAAAGCCTCGCTCACGTGTACAAATTGCGCCCACGCAGATAGAGGCCCATCTCATGTCACGGACAAGGAGAACTGTGTAGTAGCAATCCCTAACAAAGTACCAAAATGCCACCAAGAGTGGTATCGCTTAGGGTCGTCGAGTCATCGACCTATGGGTCCTTTGACTTTTTAGCCTCTGGATCATCAGAGTATCACCATCTGCGATCAAGGGACCATCGGCATGTGGAGTCACCGGGCCATCGGCATACTGGAACAACCTTGTCACCAGCATCTTCCAGGACCAGGACATCGATGTTTCCTAGCATCGAAGCGTCAACAACTGGGATCACCCGATGATGCGCTTCTGGGACCAATGGAGCATCCTCGCCCAGGATCGCTAGGGCTAGGATCACCGCGACTAGGACCACCGAAGCACCGTCGTTTAGGATTGCTAGAGCATCATCGCGCGGGCATCAACGGATCCTCGTCGTGTGGAATCACCGGGGCATCTTCGCTTGGTAAATCCAGCGCATATTCGCTTGAAATAGCGCAAGTACCACTAGCAGGTCCATCATCGCCGGACCGAAAACGCTTGCGTCGCCAGCGGTCGTGCAAGCTGCTGTTGGGTTGAGTCTGGCTAAAGCCTCCAGACGGGGGAACCCCAATACAATGCACGATCGTCAGCTAAAAGGAATCCACACGTTCACGACGGCGAATAGATGACAACAGCAAGCAAACCCCGCGGCAGGATCCGTAGATTTAGCACAGTACATTCAACTTAACTTGCCCCATGCACGGCCTTCGGTTACATCCACATGTTCACGTCGAGCGTCCTCTTGTTCCTGAACGGACGGCCCACGAACTGCATAGTCAGCAGTGGAGGCGGAGCCGATTGTCGCAGACATATTCGCGTGGCAGCTGTTAGCGCTTTTCCGTGTCTCTTGTGAAGTTAATATTCAAGTTTCGAGCTAAGGGAAATTGAGTAAGTACATCGGGCGACCATCAGGGTTTCCACCTGCAAGGCCTAATCACTACAAGCGCCACATGCGTTACCAGTATATCCTTCGCCGGACCAGGTCCTGTAGTCTAAGAGTGTCGAATATTATCTTCGTAGAGGGCGAGCGGAGAATCAAGTATACGGTCAACCAACCGGTTAGTTAGACTACCGGAGTAATTTTCTCGCAGCGCGCTATGCTGTGTTGTGCCCGTTCGAACGTTCGCAACAGTCAGTCCGCGGTCAGCACAAAGTACGGGAAGCATGTATTCAAGTCGACATCGTGAGTCCGGTTGGGTAGTTGAATCCTGAGTTGACTACAGATCCCCAGCGCTTCGGGATGTAGGTGTGGTGCGAAGACTCGTCACCTGAACGAATACGAATGGTAAAATATAATACACCCATGTACAGAAGGGGTCGTAACTCTTCCACACGAGTGTCAGGTGGTGCCAGGTGGTACTCACATATTATCGAGTTATCGCAGTGCACCTCTGTTTCTTGAATTTGCGAGGCGCAGAAGCGTCGGTAAACCGTTCAGCCCTATCTGGTGTGCTTGCTGCGGAATGAACGGAATCATTGGTGTTGTGGGTGGTTTTGAAGGTATGACAAGCATCTCGTTCGAGCACATTATATCTGAGTAGGCAAAGGAGATTTGGTTCAATTTGCCACGTGTTGTATTTGATTCGTGTATTTGATATTGTCACCTCCATCGGAGGTTTTGCTTGGCACTAATACCTGGTACAGTGAAGTAGCAGCGGCAGGTCAGTCGTAGGTTGATACCCAACACGACAACAGTAGTCAGTTGCATCGAGTCGCTACTGATAAAAGTAACCCAGAAAGATATTTGATGTACACGCCACACGCCAACACCAAGCACTCTTCATGCCCAGGGGCACCAGGCTTGCCTGCCATTACCCGTTGCACACAGCAATATGTACCTTGCTGGTGACAGCTCTCCGCGCAGTAAAAATGCGCCAGTCAACGTATTTTATTGATTGCTTATCGACGTGTCGAACCTGTGCGTGGCCGCGTTACTATAGTAAACATCCTGGTAGCCCTTGTATGCGCAGCACGCCAGCTGAATACCTGGTGGTCGGGCTACAAGTTGTCGGTGTGAAATCACAGAAATAATATTAGCAGTTCTATGTTCTCCACCGGCCAGCGCGCAGGCAGCATGGACTTCAACATGATCACTCATAAACAGTCTCAGAACCAAGAAGACAACTATTAATGAGGGAAACCCAGGAAGAAAAATTGACCGCGAAGCCCAGCTGCAATATGTACTTCCAGTTAAGCAGCGATATGCTCCACCCGCTGGCCCTCCCCCATCCCTATCACTTGATCACGCGCTCCTCTACAGTTACTCTCGAATCAAATATTAAGCCGCGTCCAGGCTCCACCCGCACGCCATGGGTGTAGGCCTGCCCACCCCCCCCCTCCATCCCCCTCCTAGGCTACGTTTTGCCGTTGTTGTATCATGACATATATACACCAGTAAATACACAACACCATCGCAGTGCCAGTAACTTGTGTAAGATAGTCTTCTACACGCCACAACAACCGTGTACAATTGTCTCCTACACACGAGAAGGAGAGGGGGTAGCACTAAAATACTACCGTAGGACGGTCCATTACTCAATCAATTGGGAAAACAAGCGGGAACCAAAGCGCCCTTCTATCATTCAACAACATACATTTAACCACCTAACAATATATATATACTCAGTATATATATATATAAACAACTGTGCATCCGGAGATGCACGTCGATAGCAGACGGGGATGTAAACATAAAGTGCGTCACCCCTTGTGCATTTGCTGCAACGTACTTCCGTGCTGCCAACATCAACATTCCGCATTCCCCATAGAATCATATTATTGTACGCGAAAACGCGCCGCTGTTTGCGTAATGATCCCGCCTGCAAGTCACACAGGCCAGGGGGGCTCTTTGTACGATTACTGCAGCATGACATGCGCTTTCGATCCAGGTGTAGCCTCGATGGTGCGTATGTAAAACCCGCAAACCGCCGACGTCATTGCCGCAGACGGCCGCCGGAATCAGAACACATAAACACACACATCCATACATACAGTTCAAACAAAAAATAAAGTAGAACATGACTACAGAATCCGTCTACTTGTACAGGACAGTTCGACAAGTTCGCAACGGCGGCAGTGTCTTCGTCAACGTCTCTACTGGCAGACGCACCGCTGATGCTGTCTACGCATCTGCTCGCCGTGGAGGCGTCCGTCCCGAGAGAGGGGGACCCAACAACGATCTATTTGGGCCAGACAGCCATATGTTCCGCAGCACTTGCACAGCGAGTAAACATCAGTACGACACTTCGTGATCGATCGCGACCGCGCCGACCGACAACATTTACTTAAACTTAGATGATACTTGCCGGCGATTGCCTTTTTGACTGCCACTGCCGGTGCGACCAAGGAAACACCCCTTCCACACGCGCAGCAACATACGTTGTTGTCATACACAACTCACCTACGGTATATTACTGCTGGCACACTGAAGCACAGTATGTTGTTACTGTAACACAGTACCAGGTATATTGCAACTGCCGCAACGTGTTGCTACCGTACTGCTGCACATAGAGTGCCCATCTCGGGGAGTTGTTACGGTTTATGTGGCGTAACCAAACCATACTCCTGCGGGGGGGGGGTTATTTGTCCCAAGTGAAGACGTTCATGCAACCGTCGCCTCCGCACGTCCATTGGTCTCCAAAGCACTCCCTGCCGCGCATGCCCCCCGTCCTTGTAGGCGCGTAGTCCCCGCAGACGCACTCTGGACAGGTAGTTTACACATCAGACAGACCGATAGATAGATCAGATAGATCATCTACAGATATATCGTTTAGATCCGAACCTGCCGTTACGAAACGTGTATAATCTGTGTACTGTAGCGCTGTCATACAGGCCCAACTCAGGAGACTTGCGCTGCAGTAGATCAAAATGAATTTTTAGTGACCTGAACTACAGTATATACCGTGTCTCCATGTGCTAGACAGAGAACAACCCACGCTGTATTACCTCAAGTCCATGGCTACAGTAGTAGTTGACTCCGTCCACCCCTACCTCTGAATAATTTTGAACTGTGTGCCAGGTACGGAATGGGTTCATCGTACCTACCCTGACAGATCTACGCGGTAGATTCCTAGACTAAGTGGGGATCGGTGATCATGGCAATACGTGCTGCAGTATTTTGACTGGAACGAGGGCGACAAGCGTCCACACAATGGGAATGGGATCTCACTTCAGCTAACCGCGATATTTGCGCTAACCGCGATATTTGCGCTAACAGCGGCGCCTGCGATACGAGAACGGACTCAGGTTCTTGCTGATACACTGCACTGCGTGGCAAGTTTTGTCCGTCCCAGAGCTTCCTCCTTATCGCGTGTCGGGTTGTGGAGGGAGGAGAACCGATGAACGAATGCGATAGTGGTGGGTGGCTGTGTGCCGATTTTAACAGGCTAACAACATGTGCGTAGCATAGGTTGCAGCCTATAGTCTAGTCAATCATTTTCCACACAGGGTTAGCCCTTTGAAGGAGCGTCGTGTCCTTTTCTCTTTTTCGTCGTGTAGGCATGAGGGCATCGCTATCGATATCGCTATCACGCTACTAATACTCGTTCAATCGGTTACCCGATCACACTTTTACGGGGGCCATAGTAAAGAGGGCCAAATATTTCTAGTATAAAGAGCGAAATATATAGGTTTTTATGGGTACCGTAGGTCCTATTTACTAATAGTATGGTCCCCCGTAACAGGGTGGTAAGATAACGCGCTCCCTCGGAATATTTTCAAAGCTGGGTTTCTCGACAACTGAGAAGGCGTATGTATGCGCCGAGCGATGCGTCTATGCAACCTTCTCGACGAAATGATTCGAAAGCTACCCTTTTCGTCTTGTGTGTCCGAGAAGTTCTACTATAGAGGTTCGAGGCTCCTCAATTGACCTTAAGGGGCTCTATACCTCACCCGGACACTTGACTTCATCAAAAATAGTGGTTGCATCCCGATGAATAGACCCATGCCATTCCCCAAATACAGAAAAACGTCATTTTTCTAACAAAATTAGCATTCAGCCGATTTTTGTGTGAAGAAGCCCCGTCGTTCAGAAAATATTTGACTAGCGGAATTGTGCCACGTATATCGTAGAACGCTTGGTCGTCGTCCTCCCATGCTTTGGGGAAAACCAGGTCTGAAAATGGTCCGAGGGGGTTTGTTGTCTTTCGCGATACTACACGGTAGCTCACTCGGAGGAGACGAATGATAACCAAACCCACCTGAACGAGATGTCGTGCCGAAGTACCTCGAGGAATCGCACGTGTCCGCGCACATCTGGGGAAACATTGCACGGGGGAGAGGGAAACGAGGGGGCCACGTGAAGTAACCTTAGCGCGTTATCGCCATTATCATCATTGTTTGGCTTCGACCCTCACGCGAAGTGCGACGCAGCACCAGCGCCGCGTAGCCATGTTGAGAATCCAAGCCTTCACAAGTCAGATAGATCACCATCTACAATATATCATCGAGATCCTTACCCCGCGCTATGAGATGTTGGATAGAAAGCTATACACAGGGGTATTCATGTGCGTGCAAATTTTAAGGCTGTAAAAATAATAGGATCTGCCTGTTGTTGTACAGCAAGCACCACGATAACAAAAGAAATTCACCCGCCGCTTTTTATATACGATGCTCCGAAAAAATAAACAAGAAAAAAAGTTTCCTCGACTTTTTTCCTTTCGTTTCAGTGATGCGGTATCCTTAAAATGGTTTTTTCGGTGAGCAGTTACAGTGGCCTTCTTCAAGCGAAAAACACTACAGCAGTACAACACTGGGATAATACTGCTGTAACGCTTTTTATTTTATGTTTATCATCACTTTCACCTTCCAGCCTAACTCGTAGGAGGTTTTACCGTCGACGAGCTTCAGGATAAGCCGTGGTCACAGGTGTCTAGCCTTTTCGTCCCCGGCACGTGCCTTTGTTTTCTGTCGCGCATAGGGTTCAGCATCCCAGCATTCCCACTGCTCGCCGATTTCAATCGGATGTAGCTAACTTACGCTATCGCGCTTTCCGCTGATCAACTTCTTCTATGCATTAAAAAAAACCGGAGTATGCACTCGGTGAGACTTGAGCCCACGAAATCGATCTTGGTGGGCGCGCGGACTACCTACCAAGCCACCGGGGACGCCCTAAAGGAGCAGAATGCACTCCCGGACGATTGTTGTGATAGCCTATGTGACCATCGCACAAATCACTCTTAGGTGTGAATAAATTCATTTTTGATAGCGCTGAAAACATATATTTCGAACTTGTTCGTTACAGTTAGTTAGTTCGACGCAGGAAAAAAATATAAGAAAGAAAAAGAAAAAAAATGAGAAAGGGGCATTCGGAATCCTACCATACATAATGTTTCCAGAATGGCACTAAAAAACGCAAGAAAGAAATAAATCATTTCCGCTGAGACAGCGAAAAAATATGTTTTTACTCACGGCATCGTCTAAAAAAACAGCGGGTGAGTCATTTATTGTCTTGGTTTTCTCGATACAGCACAATCCGAAAAAACAGGATGAGAAATTTCAAAAAAATACCCCCAGAGTGAAGATTTAATCCACAAAACGTGTCGTCTTACATCTTGTGTATAATCTGTATCGTCTGAATGATATATATGATCTATATGATCTAGCTCATGTAGCTCATGTCGCCGAGGGGGATCTGTATATTATCCAAGATGTAACAGACCAGGAATATGTGGTATATCTGCCGTGAGAGATCTAGACCATGAACTATGAGAGTCGTTGTGTTCGATGTTCGTCAGCCTCCTTTGGTTTCTCACCTCCATCGACATGTGGCCCGAATACGACATGGGGCCATTGAGACAACGGTGTCGAGGGTCGTCTGCGTAGCAGCCAAGGTACCTCGGGCGCCTTGGGGGGCCATCCCTGGGGGGGTTGCCGTGCGTGTGGTGGTGCTCGTCTTTCTTCTCCTTGGTCGGGCATGGAGTTGGCGATGGAGTGGGAGCCGGAGTAGGAGCGGTACAGAAGTCACTGCCGACGACCAGTCCAGTCAGAAGGGACAGGTCGGGAGTGTTATTCTGGTAATCGGTGTAGTCCGTGGATACGACGATGCCGGTGCCGGTGTCAAAGTTGCACACGTCGAGCTCGACAACGAATTCCGTGAGGGTGGACTCGAGATCAGCCGCAGAAAATTCGACCGTTTTTTCTGAGATGGATCCGAAAAGGGTAGAGACGACCGGGACGCCGAACTCGATCGTCACCGTGGCGTCGGTGGATGGGCAGTCGATGACGGTGCTGCCGCTAGTCAAGAGAATGGCGTCCAGGGCATCTGAGGATCATCCATTGTGGGAATTGTACAGGTATGGGGAAAGGCGTTAGTGATGTTGGGTTTGACCGTGCGTGGTTCTACCTTCAACGCTGATCGGATGTTAGATACCTTGATCATACGCGGATTCGACGTGTCACGCACATGTAAGATACGTTACGGTGGCGAGCGAACGACTATTGATAAAAGAGCTGTGTACGTATCTTGGTTGTGCTCCACTGCTGTTAGAAATGCGGGTTGTGGGACGCTCACGCTCAAGGAGCTGAATCACACGCGACCTTGATACGGCAGTGTCCTCCGTGCGCATCCGTGCGACACTACCAGCTAATTCGTATGTCTACGGATTGTGTTGGTTGAAGTTTACTACGTACCTGGTACGGCCTACAGCCTATGTATCCACACTACCATTCATAATGTGACTTGGGCGGATACTCAGTGTGTTCGCGATATAAATATACCTGGTATGCCGTAAGTGAAACAAGTCGTATCTAGACGCCTTTGGTGCATGATGATACCGGGGGACAGTAGTAAACAGGACCAAACAATGTTGTTCGTGAAAATAGGGAAGTCTATAGTTTTTGTGTATGTATCGAAGGTCCTACTCAGTATTTACTATGGTCCCCTGTGATAGTACGCACTGACACGTGCTAAACGGTAGAGGTATGATGTCATCGCTCCCGTTTTTCCTGAGGCTCTTCACTTGAGGACGGTAGTATTCCCAGTTCATCCGGCAAGATATTTCCGGGAAATTCCCGGGAAATCTACAGCCACCAGTAATGAGGAGCAGGTTTAGCAATCTGGGAGAGGGGATCTGTAGGGATGATTTTGACTTGAAAAATGGGCGGCGTGGTCTGCACTTCGGAATCGTCGTGCGTAGTTGAGAAAAATCCTGGTTCGATGCAAACGCGGCGCAGCCGCGTTTGTGGCGAGTTTCGGCCCGTTTCGTCTGCGGTTCGGGGTCAGGGTTGTTAGGGTTAGGGTTAGAGTAAGGGTGTACAGAGAGAGCTTCGTTCTCGTAGCAGGTGCCACCATACGACATCTACAGCAGCAGTGTGTCTCCCGCAGCGAAACAGCAGCAGCAGCAGCAGCAGCAGTAGCAGTAGGACACACGAGGTCAGGGTCGGCGTCGCTGTATGCTCGGCTTATGTCGTTTGTCATCTTTGTACGCCGTACTCGATGTTGTGGGGTTTTCCTGATCCCACACTTATCATAATTTGAAAACGAAAAACCTACAACCTGGCAACATATATGTATGTGGCTAACAGAGGTTCTCGTACCACATGCCACCACTACGGTTGTTGTTGTACAACATCTACAGCAGATCTTCTCCTGCTCCTCCGTCCCCGCATCAGTAGGAGGGTGGGCCTGACAGTATAACCTGCAGCATGTCTTGGGGACAGGGGCCGACCGTTGCTGTACAGTCTGCATATCAGTGCTCGTTGTTGGGTTCCGCTAGATATGTAGGTAGAAGAGCAAAAAAAACAAGAGCCGTCTCTGCCTGCTGTGGACAACCCCAGTCTGCCTGCTGTGGGCATGCCCAGTCTGCCTGGTGAGAACTGCTGCGGGCAGGCCAAAGCTGCCTGCTGTGGATAGATAGGTACAGTCTGCCTGCTGTGGACAGGTATTGTCTGCCTCTGCTGTGGACAGCCACAGCAGTCTGACAGGTACAAAAAAACGTTTCGATTTTGTTTTTCAAACATGGCCCAGCGCCGTCATGGGCCAACACAAATTGCCCCACCTAGCTTGACCAAAATATGAACGACTTACCACCACACCAGCACGAGAAAAAAAAACATTTCATGTGTGTGCGTGCACAGAGCCTGCCGGGACTAGAATTGGTGACGTGTGCGTCGAGCGCGGTGGTGAAGCGTGGACGAAACAAATGTGTTTTATACGCACACAAACCCACACCCACACCCACACGAGAACAGGAAAACTAAAATCAAGGCACCCTACCCTCGTACGATCCGTTATGAAGAGGCTTTTTTTCCCTTGGAAAACCAAGCGAAAAAAGGCTCGCTTGCCTCATTACGGGGACCCATAACAACCTGGGAGAGGGCATCTTTCAAAAATTAGGTTGGTAGGCTGTTCAGGTGCTTTGTTTCCCGTTGGGATCAAGGTACGGGCGGAGACCCAACCTAACCCCTCACTCGAACCCTAACCCTAACCCTAACCCTGACCCCGAACCGCAGACAAAACGGGCCAAAACTCGCCACATACGCGGCTGCGCCGCGTTTGCATCGAACCAGGAATTTTTTCAACTACGGGCGATGATTCCGAAGTGAAAACCCTCCGTTTCTCATATGCGAGCTAGTATCAAGAGCAGAAGAGGCCAAGAACATTCACGATATTGTGGCACGTAGATGTTCAGCACAATACAGAATAGTCCGTATTGGCCCAGCATGATGTATCACAGGTATGATACTGCAGATGTTACTGAGGTCGCGCCTCATCACCACCAATTACTACTAAAAGCATTCGAACGATATTAGGTACGCAGGTCCTCAGTGCTCAGTGCCATTGAGGAGCCCCGTCGGTCAGAAATAGTTTCGATGAAATATACTGCCTCAATCGGAGCAAGATCCGCCGTGACATTGGCAGCGAAGAACAATCTTCGAACGACTCCTCGTGGTGGTTCGCTAGGGAAAACAAAGGCGTAGAGTTGATATGCCTGCAATTCATTGATGGCACTTAAAAGCCCAATACTAAAAGCGCCGCAACGCACGGCCAAAGCCATTTTGAATGGACGGGCCGCTTGCCAATACAAGCAACATCAAGCGGTACCACGAGCGGTGAAACATTGCGTTAGTACAGGCGCGCCATATAATGAAAGCCTGCAGTTTTATAGCCCGCTTCTGGTAACATGCATGATATGGTTGTATGCGTACCGCGATGTATCACCACACTTACAAGTGCGGGGAGGCTCAGTACGAACGAATTGCAATAGGGGCTCGCTCAAGTATGAACCGGTATAGCCGGAGTAGGTGGCTGTACCG